>VZQC01007402.1:4579897-4721740 GCA_009823505.1 Rhizomys pruinosus | reverse complement strand
TCTTTGTTTCTATTTCATTGATTTCTGCTCTGATTTTTGTTATTTCTTCCCATCTGCTGCATTTAGGGTTCATCTGTTGTTTCCTCTCAAGTGCTTTTAGCTGCAGTGCTAGATCGTTCACTTGTGCTCTTGTAGGTCTTTTTGAAATGTTTTATAGAATTCTGCCGTGAAACCATCTGGGCCTGGGCTTTTTTTAGTTGGGAGGTTTCTTATTACATCTTCAATTTCTTCATGTATTACGGTTCTGTTTAAGCTGTGGATCTCTTCTTGGTTGAGCTTTGGTGATTCCCAGGATTTCAGATATTCATCCATTTCTTCTAGGTTTTCAAACTTGGTAGAGTATAGGTTTTTGAAGTATTCCCATATGATTTTCTGGATCTTTTCATTGTCTGTTGTGATATTTCCCTTTTCATCATGAATTGTATTGATTTGGAGTTGTTCCTTCTTTCTTTTGGTTAACTGGGCTAGAGGTCTGTCTATCTTGTTTATTGTTTCAAAGAACCAAATTTGGATTTATTGATTTTTTTGTATTATTTTCTTTGTTTCTATTTCATTGATTTCTGCTCTGATTTTTGTTATTTCTTTCTGTCTGTTGCATTTAGGGTTTATCTGTTGTTGCCGCTCAAGTGCTTTTAGCTGTAGTGTTAGATCATTCAGTTGTGCTCTTTCTGTTTTTCTAATGTAGGCACCCAGGGCTATAAATTTCCCTCTTAAGACTGCTTTTAAGGTATCCCATAGGTTTTGTTGTGTTGTTTTGTCATTTTCATTCAGTTCCTGGAATATGGTTGATTTTGGAGATTGTTTCATGGGGTGCTGAGTAGAAAGTGTATTCTCTTGTATTAGGGTGGAATATTAGGTAGATGTCTGTGGGGCCCATTTATCTGGGGAAATAGTTTTAAACAAATTGATGTGATTTAGTTTAAAATCTAAAGCAAACAATTTACGATGACAATTTCAAAATATTTTTCCTTTTAGTTGTCTTTGGTTTAGTTTAACATCTAAACTCAAGGAGAAACTATATAGCTACATGTATATATCTAGTTTTTATGTATCTATGAAACCCTTATATAGTCCAGTGGCCCACCCTCCTTCATGCCCACCTGTTTTGAGGCCTTTTTTGACAATGCATATGGTGGTTCGATCAGTTCCCTAACCATACTGTTCACCTTTGTTCTTGGCCATTTATTATTTTTCCACAAGAGTGCATAGTGCAAGAGTTGGCAAAAAATTATCACATGGGATGGAGAAGAATCTGGATAGTGAGTATGGATTTGAGTGCTGAAGAGCAGACCAGAATATATTCCAGTCCTAACTGAAGCACTGAAGCACAGGTAGAGTCAGGAGGCCAGAGTGCATTCCAGTCAGGATTGCAGAGGGCCAGCTATAGCTGGTCCATCCGTGTTTTACAGATTATTGAAGAAAGCTTGAAGCTGGCTAGCTGGGAGAGTGCTTGATGTTGGAACATCAGGATGGGAGTATGATACTTAGGACTCACATAGAACATGCTGGCACAGTGTCATACACCTGTACTTCTAGCACTGGTGAGGTGGACACACAAAGATACCCTGAGCTTGCTGGGCCTCCCGCAAGGTCCAGTGACAGAC
Source organism: Rhizomys pruinosus (assembly GCA_009823505.1). Classification (NCBI taxonomy): domain Eukaryota; kingdom Metazoa; phylum Chordata; class Mammalia; order Rodentia; family Spalacidae; genus Rhizomys; species Rhizomys pruinosus. Next base: position 4,720,136 of record VZQC01007402.1, on the reverse strand, counting down.
CCTGTCTCACAATATAAGACAAAGAGTATGATCGGAGATGATTCCTAACACTGAATACCACTGTCTAGGTTCACACTTACATACAGTGACTAAAGACACATTTATGCACACACTAATAAATACACAGACAAACACACAAACACACTCATAAGCACACAGGCACACACTAGAATAGAGGAAAAAAGAACAAGAAAATAGTAGTAGCACTGATTATATAATGCAGTAAATGCTCTTTTATTTCTGAACTGTCCTTAACCTTGCCAGATTTGAGCTTAATCAACATCTGTGTATGTTTCATTGGGTGCAGAGACAGTCTAGATATTCAGTTACTACTTGTGTTGTATGCAAGAAACTCATCTCAATTATAGGATAGGCAGTAGTACATTAAGGTGAAAGGATGGAAAAATATTCAAAATAAATAGCAACAAGAAACAAGTAAGAGTTACAATTCTTATATCTAACATAATAAACTTCAGACTACAATTAATCAGAACAGATAAAGAATGTTCCCTTCATTCTGATCAATAGAAAAATTGACCAAAAGATATTACAATCATGAACATATGTGCACCAAACTAGTTCACCCATTTTCATAAAAATGAGTACAATAAGACTTTAAGACACTGATTATTCCCAATTCAGTAATAATAGGGTACTTCAGTACCCCACTATCACCAATAGACAGGTCAACCAAACAAAGAATAAAATTAGAGATATCTGAAATAAATGATACTATATATCATATGGACTTAGCAAAAATATAAAACAGCAAAATGTTGAATGATAAATCGGTCAAACAATAAATTAATAAATAAATTATTCATGGAACTAAATGAAAATGATAATACAACACAACAAAACCTCTGAGACACTTTAAAAGCAGTGCCAAGAGCGAAGTTTATAGCTCTAAGTGGCTACATTAAAAAATCATAACGAATACATACAAATAACTTCATGAAAGTCTGGAAAGGCAAGACAAATGAAACCCAAACTGAGTAAATGAGAAGAAATAACAAAAACCAGAGCAGGAATTAATATAATAGTAATAAAGAAAACAGTTCAAATAATGAATCCAAGAACTGTGTCTTTTAAAAGACAAATAAGGTAGTTCAGTTAACTAAAAGAAATAAAGAACAAATCTAAATCAACAAAATCAGAGATGAAAGAGGAAACCTCACAGCAAACAACAAAAATATCCAGATAAATATAAGCTAATAGTCTTTCCAAAGCTATACTATAATAAATTTAAAAATGTAAAAGAAATGGATGGATATCTAAATTCATGGTAAGGGCTAATGCTAAACCAAGAAGAGATAAAGAGCTTAAACAGACTCATAACAAATAAGGAAATTAAAACAATAACATAAAACATTCAACCAAAAAATGGCCAGGTCTATATGGGTTCACTGCATACTTCTACCAGACATTCAAAGAAGATCTACCATAAATAATACATAAATTATTAAAAGAGATAGAAACAGATGGCAAGAGCCAAAACTCCTTATATTAATCCAGTATCACACTAATAACAAAAACATGTAAAGAAACAAATTTAAACAAGGACATTAAAATCTCTATAGTGAAAATTTTAAATCTTTAAACAAAAAGATGGAAGAAGGAAGGGCCTACTGTGCTCATGGATTGGAAGAATTTATATTGTGAAAATTACCATCCTGTAAAAAGCAATCTATAGATTTGATACAATCCCAATAAAAATCCACATGACACTCTTCAAAAAAGTAGAAAAAAATACTAAAATTCATATGGAATCACCACATAGTCAAAGCAATCCAGAGCATTAAAAGCAATGTTGTGAAGATCTCAGAATATATTACACAACTAGTCATAAAAATAGCAGCTACTGGCACAAAAAAGATACATAAATCAATGGCACATAATTAAAGACCCAACCATGACTGCATGCAATTTTTTCCAAGTAGTATTTGACAAAGATGCAAGAACACACATCTTCTGCAAACAGACCGGGCAAAACTGGATCTCCAGCTATAGAAGAATGAAACTAGACCTTTATCTTTCACCTTGCACAAAAGTCAGCTCCAAATGGATCAAAGATCTGAATGTGAAATCTAAAACTCTGAAACTGTTAGAAGAAAACATAGGCAGTATCCTAATATATAACTTTGTATGTCGATATAAATCAGAGACCAGTTTCTCAGGCATTACATTCAGCACTCAACAAATTGGATCTCATCAGGGAAAAAAGTTTCTAAAAAGCATAAGAAATAATCAAGAATTGAAGAGGAAGCGCAGAGAGTGGGAGAAAAGCTTCACCACTCACACATTTGTCAGTTTAATATCCAGAATTTACAAAGAACTCCAAAAATAAAGAATGAAAAACCGAAAAGATGCAATTAAAAGATAGGCTATGAATCTGTACAGAGCCTTCTCAAAAGAGGAAGCAAAGTTGGATAAGAAAGATCTTTAAAAAGATTCAACATTCTTAGTAATTTGGGAAGTGCAAATTAAAAGCACTTTAAAATTCCATCTTACCTCATCTGACTAGCTAAGATAAAGAAAGCAAAATTACACCAAATGCTGGAGAGGATATGGAGAAAGGGGACCACCCATTTATGGCTGGTGGGGGTTCAAACTAATGCAACACTTATGGAAAGTAGTGTGGAGAACTCTTTAAAAAATTATTGAGCTTTTGTGCATTTCATACAAACTTCCCAATCAAATTTAGACCTATTTCCCCATCCATGTCCCCCCACAGAAGAGCACATGCATTCTGCCATACATGTTAAGTCTTTTCATTAGTTTTTTTTTAACTATTTGATGTAGAAGTTTACTGTTTTGCTCAGTTCTTTGTTTTTATTTAATTTATTTATTTATTTATTCATTTATTTATTATGTGTATGAATGTACTGTCTGTGTGTAGGTTTGTGCACCCGTGTTGTGCAATGCCGTGGAGGTCAGAAGAGGGCGTCGGATTCCCCTGGAACTGGAGTTAAAGATGGTTCTCAGCCTCCATGTGGGTGCTGGGGATTAAACCCGGGTCCTCTGCAAGAGCAGTCGGCGCTCTTAACCATTACGCCATCTCTCCATCCCCTGGTCAGTTCTTTGAACAAGTATCTTGTTGTTGTTCCATTTAATTTTATATTACTCCAAAATACACATATGTACAGTCCACACAAATACCAAAATGAAAGTGTTGGAAAATACACTATATGTTAATTCTAAACCATGCTTGGAATTTACATTTTAACAGTAATGTTGGATGCAAGAAAAAAGAAATATAAATTTACCTTCCTAAGTTACATAGCAAGTTGATATATTTTTTAATGTGCTTTTTTTTTCTTTTTGGTATTTTCAAGACAGTGTTTCCCTCTAGCCCCAGCTGTCCTGGAACTCGCTCTGTAGACCAGGCTGGCCTTGAACTCACAAAGATCCGCCTGCCTCTGCCTCCTGAGTGCTAGGATTAAAGGCCTGCGCCACCACGCTCAGCTTAATGTGCTTTTATATTATTTTATTTTTTTCATGATTTCATTTTTTTTAATTTGCATTTTTTATTGATGCTTTGTGTATTTCATACATCATTTTCTTTTTTTTTAATTAATTTTATTTATTTCTGTATGTGTATGAATGTACTGTCTGCATGCAGGTCTGTGCACCCATGTCGTGCAATGCCGCGGAGGTCAGAAGAGGGTGTTGGATTCCCCTGGAACTGGAGTTCTCCTGGAATTGGAGTTTCAGACGGTTCTCGGCTGCCATGTGGGTGCTGGGGATCGAACCCGGCTCCTCTGTGAGAGCGGTCGGCACTCTTAACCACTAGACCATCTCTCCAGCTTCATACATCATTTTCTAAATCAGTTCAGGCATATTTCCCTTTCTCTTCCCCCCACCCCACCCCATCCCAGGTCATGCATTCTTCTATAACTGTCCTGCATCTTTCTCTCATTTTTTTCATTTTTTAATATTAAGTAATAATTTATGAGTTCAAGCATCCATTATGTAAAACCAATTTGCAAGTAGTTGTGCCCAAACCCACACAGCCCATGGGTCCCACCATCCAGCGGGGGGGGGGGGCTTGTATGTTCAATCAAGTTGATCAAATGAGTGTCCAGACTATATTGCTGTAGTTTCACCTTTCACGCCAAATGCAGCCCTTACATTCTATCACATCCCCTCTTCCTCAGATTGTTCCCTAGGCTTAGAAAAGGGACACAGGTGGATGAGAAGTAAAACAGTCTACTTTCTCTGGAGCTGTTGTCTTGGACTCTGGTCAATTCTGGCTGTTTCCTTTCATGGGCTGACAGTTTGTCCAGGAATAACCTTTCGATCCTACTAATGAAGCACAAACAATTAGATATATAGGTATTTAAAAAGTACTACTTGTTATGGTAGGTTACTTTGGTATAGACACAGATGTTTGGATGGTATGTTAATCCATGAATTACATTTTTTTTCTGTTAAATATGACAGGGTCTTACTGTGGCTTATAACATCTCCTAACCATTAGAGGATGCAAGCTTGTGGCATCAGCCATGGGTTATTCCTCTAAGGAGAGAGCTAATACCAAATTAGATTTGGGATATACAGGCATATGGCTGCCACTGCTGCACAGTATTTCCAGGCAGGTGAGGTGTAGCTGCTGATGGAGGAGTCTTGCTTGACTCAGGGAGACCTATATTTGCTTTATTGGTTTGGTGGCCTTTGGTAACACTGTCTGGTATTCCAGAGACCATCTGTATACTTGCAAGTGTGGTCTCAAAACATCTTTCCCATGCTTACATCAGGTCTTCCACAGCAGGGCTTTATCTCCTCTCTTCTTGCAGATATCCCAGTTTAGAGGCAAGGAGCCTTTACCTTTTGTGGGGGCTTGGAACCCCTGGACAACATCTCCTTGGTAGAATAATCCATTGCTGATGTCAGAGCAACTGTATTAATATATTTTGTTTAAGTGCATAGCTTAAGGAGACATTAGTATTATATTTGGTTCTGAGAAGAGAAAAATCCTTTTCACAGTTCCTATGTCTATTAGTCAATTAAAGAAGGCAGTTTTACTGGTTTTATAAGAGATTACCTCTATAACAGTTGGCTCCAATTTACAGTTGGAGAGCAACCTCATCATCATCATATTTCTCCTTGTTCTATGGGGGGGAGGTAAGAAAGTCTCTCATATCAAAAATTTGCAGCACCTAGAAGGGAAGTTTCCCTAGTATTCATTATAAATAGTTGTTACAAGTAGGATCCACAGAGGGGTTTGATGTTTGTAGAAATCTGAGGCTTTTCTTCCTTTCAATGTTCAGATGGGTCAACCTTTCTGCTGGCACTTCCTGGTACATCCTACTCAATGAAAAGCTGTATCTTTTCTTTCTCAGCCATTAAGTTGGTGACATTTTGACCTGTTGGAACATACAAATCTTTTCCCGTAGTTAGTTTTAAGATTTGAATTGCAAGGTTTTTGACAAAAAAATGGGATAAGCCTGATTCCTCTTTTCCAATTAGAAATCCTTTATTTCCTTTTCTTGCCTTATATGCGACCTAGCAAGGGTTTCAAGAACTATGTTGAAGACGAGTGGTGACAGGGGGCAGCCTTGACAAATTCCTACCTTTAAAGGAAATGCTTCTGTCATTTCCCCATTTAGGGTGATATTGGCTGCAGGTTTCCTGTACACTGGGCTTTGATTACTTTGAGTAATGATCCCTCCAGCCCGATTTCCCTCTAGGACTTTAAACATGAAGGGATTGCTGGATTTTGTCAAAAGCTTTTTTTTTTTTTTTTTTTTTTTTTTTTTTTTTTTTTTTTTTTTCTTTAGTCCATTTATATAGCTTTCCATTGATGTTTATCGATTTTCATATGTTGAGCCATCCCTGCCATCTCTGGCATGAATCGGACTTGGTCATGATGGATGATCTTTCTTGATGTGGGTCTGTTATATGATTTGCCATTATCCTCTTTAGAATTTTTGGCATCTGTGTTCATTAAGGAGATGGGTCTATAGTTCTCCTTTTTGGTGTATCTTTATCTGGTTTTTGGTAATACATTGATGCTGGCTTCATAAAAAGAATCTGGGAGAACTCCCTTCGTTTGTATCCTTCCAAACAACTTGAGTAGTAATTGTTGTAAGTCTTTTTTGAAATATATTTATAGAATTTCTTCTGTGAAACCATCTGGGCTGGGCATTTTTTGGTTGCGGATGGCTACCTATTACCTCTTCAATTTCTTCATGCATCATTGGTCTAATTTTAGCGCCGTCAATTTCTCTTCTTTGGTTGAGCTTTTGGTGATTTCCCCAGGATTTCAGATATTCATCCATTCTTCTTAGGTATTCAAATTATTAGCACTATAGGTTTTTTGAACTATTCCCTTATAATATTGTCTTGGATCTTCCATTGTCTGTTGCTGATATTTCCGCCTTTCACACAGATTTCTAGTTGATTTAGTTTTTGTTCTCTTTCTATTCATTTGGTTAGCTGGGCTAGAGTCTGTCTATCTTGTTTATTTTCTCAAAGAACCAAATTGGATTCATTGATTTTTTGGTATGGTTTTTTCTTTGTTTCTTATTTCATTGATCTCTTGCTCTTGATTTTTGTTATTCTTTCTTGTCTGGCCTGCATTTAGACCGGTTCATTTTTTTGTCTTTCAAGTATTTTTTAGCTGCAGTTTAGATCAATTCACTTGTTATCTTTCTGTTTTTTTTAATGTATGGCACTTAGAGCTAAAAACTTCCCTCTCTAGGACTGCTTTTTTTTAAATTTTTTTTTTGTAAATTTTTATTTATTTCTGTAGTGTATGAATGTACTGGCTGCGTGCCAGGTGTTGCACCCGTGGTCGCTGCAATTGCCCGCGATTGAGGTTCAGAAGAGGGTCTCGCGATTCCCCTGAACTGGAGTTTCTCTGGAATTGGAGTTTTCAGACGGTTCTCGGCCGCATGTGGGTTCTGGGGATTAAAACCCGGGGTTCCTCTGCAAGAGCGGTTAGTCGGCGCTCTTAACCGGCTAGGCCATCTCTCCACAGCCCCCTCTATAGGACTGCTGTTTAAAGTGTTCCTTAGGTTTTGCTGTGTTGTATATCATTGTTATTCAGTTCCAGAATATTTTTATTTCTTTACTTTATTTCTTTCTTGACCCATCATTATTCAGGAAGAGTGTTGTTTAGTCCCATGTGTTCTTGGAGGTTGTAGGTTTATTCCTGCGAGTTGATGGGTTGATTTTAAGTACTAATAGCGGTCCTGATAGAAGGGCTTGAAATTATTTCAATCTTTTTGTATTTGTTGAGTTTTTTTTTCCTGTGTCCCAGTATATGGTCTATTATGGAGAATGTTCCATGAGGTGCTGGGTAGAAAGTGTATTCTCTGGTGTTTGGGTGAAATATTCGATAGATGTCTGTGAGGTCCATTTGGTGTATTGTTATGATTTAGTTCAGATGTTTCTCTGTTTATCCTTTGTCCTTTTGATCCATCTAAGGTACTTAATGGGGTATTGAAGTCCCCTACTATTAGTGTGCTGGGGTTAATATGTGCCTTGAGATCCTAAAGAATTGTCTTTATAAATTTTGGCACACTGGCATTTGGTGCATATATATTCACGATTGTGAGATCTTCATCAACTCTTCCTTTAATAAAGATGTAATGGCTCTCTTTGTCTCTTTTGATTTCTTTTGCTTTGAAGTGTATTTTTTCTGATATTAGAATAGCAACACCTGCTTTCTTTTTGGTACCATTTGACTGGAATACTTTCTTCTATCCCTTCACCTTAAGTTGGTGCCTATCTTTGAAATTGAGATGAGTTTCTTGTAGACAGCATATAGATGGGTTTTGTTTCCTAATCTGTTCTCCCAGTCTATGCCTTTTGATTGGGGAGTTTAGCCCATTAATATTTAATGTTATAATTGAAAGATAGATGAAGCTTCCTTTCACATTATTATCCATTTGGACTTCTAGTGTCTGATTTTACTCCTACAGTTATTTTTATATTAGTTTCTCTTCCTAGGTGTTTGAGGATTCTCACTCCTCTCTTCTGCCCTTTGAATTGCTTCAAGTATTTTATGAAGAGTTGGTTTTCCGGACATGTATCCTGTCATCTTGTTTATGTCATGGAAGATTTTTCTTTCTCCTTCCACTATAATCAACATTTTTGCTGGGTAAAGTATTCTGGGTTGGCATCCATAGTCCCTTAACACTGGGAATGCTTTGCTCCATGTTCTTCTTGCTTTCATGGTTTGTGCTGAGAATTCAGCTGTTATTCTGATGGGTTTCCCTTTCTATGTGACTTGTTTTTCTTTTATAGCCTTCAGGATTTTGTCTTTGTTTTGGACGTCTAGCATTTTAACTGTGATATGGTGTGGGGAGTTTCTTTTCTGATCTCGTCTATTTGGAGTTCTTGTATTTGTTCTATGTGCTTCTTGTATTTGTATGGGTTTGTCTATTTTTAGTTTGGGAAAATTTTCATCTATTATTCTGTTGAAGATCTGATCAATACTATTCTCTTGAGATTCTTCTCCTTCCTCTATTCCTATGATGCAGAGGTTTGATCTTTTCATAGTGTCCCATATTTCCTGGTTGTTCCACTTTTGTGTATTTTTAAAGTTTTCATAATCTTTATTTGAGCTTTTTAATTGCTCTGTGTTATCTTCCAGATCTGATATTCTTTGTTCTGCTTCCTCCACTCTACGTCTGAGGCTTTTTACTTTCTTTTCTTCTTGATTGGATGAGTATTCTAATTCCTTTTTTGTTTCATCCTGTGTTTTCTTTAGTATTTCCATTTCCTTTTTGAGCTTCTCAATCTCTTCTTGGTGCTCCTTACTTCATTGGTTGGCTTCCTTTTTCAGTGTTTCTATTTCCTTTTGCAGTTAGTTTTTTCTTTTCTCCTTCTAGTTCTTTCTGGAGTTTGTCAATCTGTTCCTTTAGTTCTTTCTGATGTTTGTCATTGTATCCCTCTAGGTCCTTTTTGAGTTTGTCATTCCCTCTCTTTAGTTCTCTGAATTCTTCTTTATTTTCTTTAATTTCTCTGCATAGTTCTACAATTATTCTTCTAAGATCTGTTCCTTGGGTCACCTCCAAGGCGATCCTATTTTAGCTATCTCCTGCAGGTATGGTAGAGCCTGGTGTGGGATTATGTGTGCCTTTCCCATGTTGTCCCTTCATCATGTCCCCGGCATGTGGGTTTCCCTTTTGTGATTCAATTCACAAATACCTTTTCACTATGTTAGCAGATGGTTTTGCTTGCCTCCTTCTGGTCCTTTTGTTTCCCATTTCCTCCTCCTTGTTTATGGAGTATTGACTTCTCTAGGTTTCAGGCTTTTAACTTTGTCTATATATTGGATATTGGAAGCCTAAGCCACTCTTATTTTCCTGTTCTGAAGGTTCTCCAAAAAAAAAAAAACTAAAGGCTACTTGGATAGTTTTTCACCCATTCTTTTTGGTGGCGGGGGATGGTGGTGGTGGTGGTGGTGGTGGTGGTGGTGTATGCCTGACCTAGCCTGCGCCCCGGTACCTGCCTGAGTGACTTCCGGGTTCCAACAAAGTCAGAGGCACCAAACCCAATCCCAACCGGCTGCAAGGGCAAGCCCAGGCATCCCTGCCCACAAAAGGGCACAGAGCTGCGACCCCTGGAGCAGCCTAAGAGCTTATTGTGCTTTTAAAGAAGAGATTTATTCTTCCTCATAAATCTTAGAGCTTAGGAAAATAGAGATATAAACTTCAAGCTATGTCTATAGTGGCATCAGTCAATGTGGGATGATTTTTACTAAAAATTATTCAGCTTGCCTTACCTATAAGGATTTCGTCCTAGGAACCTCAAATGAGGGACATTTATTTGTTTTTCTGGGACTGTGTTACTTCAATTAGCATAACAGCTTCTAGTTCCATGTATTTATCTGCAAATTTCATGATGTCCTCTTTCTTTACCACTGCATAGAACTCAAATGTGTAGATGCGCCACATTTTCTTTATCTACTCATCAGCTGACGGACACTTTGGTTGCTTCCAACTCTTTGCTATTGTGAATAGACCTGCAATAAACAATTTTGAATACAGCTGCAATAAACATGGCTGTGCATGTATCACTGCAATAGGAGGAATCTTGTGGGTATACACCCAGGAGTGTTATGACTGGGTAAATTAGTCGGTTCATTTTGAGTCTTTTAATAGTTCTCTGTGCTGCTTTCAATAGGGCTTGCAGGAGTTTGCTTTAGAGAAAAGATGCTAAAATTCATATGGAAATGACCCCGATAGCCAAAGCAACCCTGAGTAAACAGAGTAATGCAGGGGAGATTACTATACCAGACTTCAAACTATATTATAGGGCTATAGTTATAAAAACAACATGGTACTGGCACAAAAATAGAACCATAGATAAATGGAACAAAATTAAAGAATCAATCTTGAGTACATGGAATTTCAGCCAACTGATATTTGACAAAAGGGCCAAGAAGACTCAATGGAAGAAAAACAGCATCTTCAGCAAATGGTGCTGGAAAAACTGGATCACCACTTGTAGAAAAATAAAACTAAACCCCTACATTTCACCCTGTACAAAACTCAACTCTAAATGCATCAAAGATGTCAATGTAAAACCTGAAACTCTGAAAATGATAGGAAAAACATTGCCAGCAATTGACAAGATATAGGGGGTTGAATATTCTTTCTAAATCAGAGATCAGTTGTGCAGAAAATAAGATCAATGATCAACAAGTAGGACCCCATTAAACTCAAAAGCTTCCTTACAGTGAAACAGTCAAAGTAGTGAAGAGAAAACCCACAGAGTGGGAGAAAACCTTCACTAGTGATACATCTGACAGAGGCTTAACATAAACTCAAAAGCTTCCTTACAGTGAAACAATCAAATTAGTGAAGAGAAAACCTTCACTAGTGATACATCTGACAGAGGCTTAATATCCAGAATATATAAATGGTTCAAAAAACAAAGGAGCAAGAAAACAATTCATCCAATCGAAAGAGTAAAGAGTAGAGAGCTGAACAGACACTTCACAAATGAAGAAGTAAGGATGGCTGAGAACGATCTTAAAAGTGTTCAACATTGGGGATGGAGAGATGGCCTAGCAGTTAAGAGCGTCGACCGCTCTTACAGAGGACCCGAGTTCGATCCCCAGCACCCACATGGCTGCTGAGAACCATCTGAAACTCCAATTCCAGGAGAACTCCAGTTCCAGGGGAATCTGACACCCTCTTCTGACCTCCACAGCATTGCATGACACAGGTGCACAGACTTGCATGCAGACAGTACATTCATACACATACAGAAATAAATTTAAAAAATTAAAAAAAAAGTGTTCAACATCACTAGTAATTAAGGAAATGCAAAACAAAACCACTTTAAGATTTCATCTTACCCTGGTAAGACTGGTTATGATAAAGAAAGCAAATGAAACCAAATGCTGGAGAAGTTGTTGTGAAAGGAGAACACTTAAAAAGCTAAAAATCAGCCTATGTATTATCTGGTTTTGCCACTCCTTGCCATATACCCAAAGGAGTCATCATACTGTAGAGATAACTGTAGATGGATGTTCGTTGCTGCTCTTTTCACAGTGGGTAAGTGATTGAAAGAAATTAAATGTCTCTCAGCTGATGAGTAGATAATAAAAGTGTGGCACATTTAAACAATGGAATTCTAATCGGTGGTAACGAAAGACAAAAAAAGATTAAATTTAGAGGCAAATGAATGGAATTGGAAACTCTTATACTAATTAAACTAACATAGACTCAGAAAAACAAATGACATAAGTTCTCCCTCATTTTGGGTCCTGATACCAAATCCTTATATGTGAGTATATATCCTGATGTAAGTGCAGTAAACAAGAAAATGAAAAGGAACCGAGGAGCTAAAGAAAAAAGGAGCCTGAGAGAGGAACAGGAGGAGACAGGTGTCCCGAAGCATGGGGGAATGTGAGTATTTACATGAAAGCAGATGATTAATAATATGGCCGTAAAGCAGAAGAAGCTCAAGAGAAGGGCGACAATAGCAGACAGGTATTATCCAGGATGAAATGGGGAAAATGAGGGTACTTTACCTGGAGAGAGAGGAGGGAGGTTTAGATAGTAATAGAGAGAGAAGAGATAAATAGTCTTTACTTGGTGTGAAAAAAAGTGAAATGTATTAATTCAAAACCTACTGTATAGCTGAAGGCTACAAAACAAGAAACAGTGTGAGACAGGTGAAACCTCCCTTCGATTTGTTGGTCACGGTATTCCAAGAAACTCCTCAAATTATACAGCCTTTGATTATCTCACAGAAAATTAACTATCATAATAAAGGACACTATGCAAGCTGCTAAGGGAAAAAAGCAATTGATGGTCCACTCCAGGTTTAAGAGCTTATAACCAAAAACAATGCCCAGTGCAACAAACAATATTGGTGCTATAGTGGCATTTTCATCTTGGGTAAACAACAGCTAACTAATTGAACTTAAAGCCTACTCAATGGGAGGGAACTCATGTATGGTACTGTAAACATTGCCAAATACACATGGTTGGAGAGACCATAGACTTAGAGAAAACCCTAAGGCTGTCACATCCCTAGACAAATGTAATTTCTTACTGTATGATAAATATGGGTTCTTATTTTTACAAAACAATTATACAAGTCACTATTCATTAAAGAATCTTCTTTTGCAACAGATGAACTCTATTATAGAGTTCCACAACTGGTCACACACACAGAATAAGTGTTTGTGAGAATGAACCCTCTACACCTAAGGCTCATGGAACATAATGGAACAAGGGATAGAGACAATACTAATTGTGCTGGAGAGCTTTAGTGTCAACTTGACACACCTGGGTTGAGGGAGCCTCAACTGGGGAAATGGCTCCATTCGACTGGCCTGTGGCCACGTCTGTGGAGTATTGTCTTGATGGTAGAGCAGTGTGGGAGGGCCCAGACCACTATGGGTGGTGCCACCCTGGGCAGGTTGTTGTGTACCATATAAAAGGGCAGGTTGGGCATGAGCCCATATGAATCAACAACAACGGTGTCAGCATGCACAAAACCCATGCAAACTGAAGCAGACAAAACCCCAGCATAGAACTGAGGAAATGGCCAGCACCCCTCAACCTTAGAAAAAGAACTATTGGCAACTTATTACTGTTAAGTGAAGAAGAATGATCTTCTTCAGAGGAGGGACTCTAGATAGGCTGATTCAACCCCAGTGGGTGAAGCTGGACTGAAGGACATCTGGACACCAAGTTTATTTGATAACTCATAACATAAATGACAGAAAGCAGGAAATCTAGTTGGTGTCTCTGGGAATATGCCAATGAGGAATGTGATATAAAGATGATTAAGATTTTTTATGACACACACACACACATATATATATATATATATATATATATATATATTTTTTTTTGATCAGAAACTTCATACATACACACATATATATATATATATATATATAAACTTCATACACACATATGTGTGTATGAAGTTTATATATATATATATATGTGTGTGTGTGTGTGTGTGTGTGTATGAAGTTTCTGATCAATGGCCCACATTGACAGAATATACAGTTGCCACAGGATTTGAAAGTCTATGGGTCACTTTTTTTTTCCTTTAAGGATGTCATAGAATACCTCATTGCTTTTCATCCCTGGACCAACTGCTGTCCAGAAAGCTGAAGGCAGGATGTCCAGTCCCTTTAGTAATAGCATCCTTTTTTCATCAGTGTGATTTGTCCAATTTTGAACATAATGTGAAAATCTTAACAAAACCAGTGATAATATGTAAAACCATAACAGCAATTGAAGTTTCTGCTTTGAGGATATGTTTAATAGTTCCAATATGTATAACATTAAAATTTTATCATGAAATCAGGAAAGGACATTTTGTACACAGAAATCAATTTACTTAGCTACTATCTTTAAAACTTGCTTGTAATTTATTTTGCCTCAAAGAATACATTGCTTTTAACCCTGGTTCTATTATTTGGTTGAATTTCACTATGTATGAAGAGTGAAGGATGAGAATATTTTTGCTCAAAGGACAAAGAGAAGATTTAGAAGGTTCCCAAGTATAGCAGACAGAAAATACCCCACTGTAGCAAAATGAAACTTCATGATGCCAACTTTCTTGATTGTATACACCACGACTGAATAAAAATAAATCCTTTCTAGAAGAAGGCATAGGTTAAGCCACACTTAGAAAGCCATGCAACTTATGAAACATTATTCAAATAAGTACAGTTGAAGTGTCTCCTGAATATTCTAATGCAAGAAATAAATATCCTCAAATAATGACAAGATAAAAAAAATCCTATAAACTGAGTTTGAGAATTAGGTCACCCTCAGTAAGATTCATTGGCATAATAAATGTGAGCATGATTAAGTACACAGAACCTATGAGGCACTATGCCATTTTGGTGATTTTACTCGAAAGAATACTAGCATAATACTCATCTTGTATTGGGTAGTGAAGAAGTGTTCAGATATTGTTGACTCTTCCCTGGTTGTAAGGGCTGTTCATATCATGTGGGACCCAGGAATACTTGCTGTTGAGACACAGCACATGGCTGATTTTCACTCATCAGGAGTCAGTCTGGCCCCCACAAGCAGAACAGTGTTTCCCACAGGACAGCCACCTCTATCTAGGAGACGCGGCACATCCATGGGACCAGGCCCAGCCAGTCCTTGTGGGGCTTTTTCTGCATGGTCTGGATTTCTGTACTCTTCACATAGCCCCTCAGAGTGGTCCAGTCTGTGGCTTTGCCTTTTCATTGTACAGATCTGGGATGGGAAGGCAGGCGCCTGGTTTGCCTGAAGTGTCGCTATGAAGAAGTGAAGATCATAACAACTCACATTTCACAGAGGATTTTTTATTTATGGGATGTTAGCTGTAGATGAAGGAAGAATCCCAGTCTTCAAGCAGGTTGGGGATGTGAAAGTGTGAACACAGAGTAAGTTCAGATAAACCCTCTACAAAGGCAGACTCATAGAGTAATCAGCCCCAGAAACCTCTATGTAGAGAGAATTCCCAAAGCTCCGGTTGAGAATAAGTGGCAAACAGGAAGCTTCTACAGAGGCTGTAATACCAGATTCTTCCTCTACTTGGGCAAAAGGAACTGGAGGTCTGCAAGAAATGCATTCAAGACATAAACTGACAATGAAAGGAGGAATGAGGTTGAATGTGAAAAGCAAAGTCAACCTCAAAATGAAAGGTTATTTAAAGCAATTACTTATTTTAATTTGAATTTACATCATTATAAGAAACTAAGTAGTCCTATTAATTTAGGTGAAGTATTCATATAGATTTAGTTGATAGTAGTTGACTCCAACTTAAATTCAGACTGATGAGATCTTCAGGCCAATTGCCCTTCCTCAAGACATACTTACATTTACCTATAACTGGATTTAAGTATGTGTGTACACACATTCACTCATAGATGTGTAATACAAATGTAAACAGATATAATATTTTTTAGACTTTAGTTGATTTTTCAGGTAAAGAACTTAAATTTAAAGCTAGGCATATGGGTGCACAAATAGAATCCCAGCACTAGGAGACTGAGCTAAGAGGTTCACTGTTCGCTCAAGGCCATCCTTGGCTACATAGTGAGCTTGGGGTTAGACTGGTATATTATGGAAGACCCCGTCTCAAAAAAAGAAAAACTCACAAAATGATTTTATATTTATGCTGCGCTTTACATTTGCCAATGTGTCACCAGCCTTCCTTTTACTGCTTTTCCTCTTTACAGAAGATACATGAGTGACTTCTAAAAGGATTAGCGATAAACCCAGGGACAGAGATGAACTTATGGAGGCTGAGCATTGAGAAAGTAGGACAGGAGCTCAAGGGTAATCTAGCCTGCATATCAAGTTCCAGGCCAACAGGAAAGCATAGTGAAACTCAGTCACATATTAGTCAATCAGTTATTCAGTCAATCAAACAACCCAATTAATCAATAAGTGAAGAAGGATGATAGTGTGAATTTTAACTTTGTTATTGGACATGATACCTGGAAGAAGCTGTTTAATATTTTGAGTTTTATTGTGGAAAGGTAGTATTTATTGAAAGAACTAACTTTCCATGTTATACACATGACTTAATATAAAAACTTAATATAAAAAAAATTAAAAAAATATATAAATATAAAAAAATGTAATACAAGATGATTTAAGGAAATTTTCCTTCATTAAGCATTGCCCATTAGGTGTTACAACTTGCTGCGGTGATTGAGTGTGACATTAATACCCTAATTTTCTTAAGAATTGAGTTGAAAATAGTTAGTAAATACTTGGTCACATGTCAATATATAGCAGAATGGTATATGAATGTAAAAAGTTGTAAGAATGGTATAGGAAAGTTTTTAAAAGAGATCAGGGCATTTCTATTCTTGTTGATGATAGACTATGTATAGATAAATCAAGGTGGTAATCCACTGGACTTGGGGAGCTTACTATTTGCTGTCCTTAACAGAGCTGTTATCCTGTACTCATTCCTGTGAGCTGCAGCAGCTGCGACCAGGGGCAGAGCTACACATTGGCAAGCTGGCTTAAGCAGCCCCAGGCTGCACAGGACTCCACATAATGCTACTTGGCCCAGATCTGCCCACCACATTGCTAGCTAGAATGCAGAGGAGTTCTCAGCGTGATGGACATTGGCTGAGGACAGTGTAGGCTTGATGTGTTTATGATCTGTGGCCCCCTGAAGCTTTGCTGCTCTTTGAGTAAAGCAGCATTAATGAGGTAGATTCAACATTGCTTGGCCAGCCCAGAGGGAAAAACTTGGCAGAGCGCCAACTCGAGACCCTCAGTTGCCACTGGTTTTGTCCTGTGTCTGCAGATTTAGAAGCACAGCAAGGAAGGTTTAAAATGTGTTTTATCTTTACATATTTAATCATATCTAGAAATTGCTGGATTCAAAGATGCAACCACATTTTGGTTTTGTTTTGTATTTCTCTGGTTAATTTTATGAAAAATAACATATTTTCTGTTTTTTTTTTTCCATTGATCTTGTTTGAATTTTAAAAAAATGTAATTTCTAAAGTCTTGTTCATATGTAAAGTATATCAAGAACAATTTTATAACAGGTTTGTGTGGTTAGTGTCAAACTGAACAAAATCATATTGTTAGAATTTTTTAGAAAAAATATAACTTTTACATTTATATTATACATTTGTTATATATAAATTTTTCTCTGATGTAATCAACAGTGTCTTTGGGCATGGTTCTTAGTCCAGTTCTTAGTCAAAGCTTAATGGACTATTGGAATCTCTTCTTGGGGTAATGATGCAATTTCTGACCCCTTCTGCAGCTTCAGTGACGACTAAACAACTTTGTAAGAATTTATGGCATTCACAGCCATCAGTGAGGTGACAGCTAGGGAGCCAGCTTGATAACACCTTCCTCAAGTGTCTCTTCATAATAAACTGTCAGCAGAAGCTCTTGAACACTGAGGTTGTTGGAACTTCAGATTTCTAAATATATCAGTTACTTTAGGGGGCACCCTCTAAGCATTTAGACACCAGGATTACACACTCCATGCTCATACTTTGCCTATGCCTCTCTTCCTCTGGCCTTATTTGTGAATTGTGTCTCTGCTGTATAACTGCCATCTTAACTATAGTGCTGTGAGTCATTCCAAGGTTGATCCAAACTGAGTCTGGAGAGTCATTGGAACATGGAAGGTAGTTAAAAGTAACTTGGGGTCATCCAAACTTAAGCTGGCAGATGAAATGGACTGCAGTTTTACTGAGCTCTCAGGCTGTGGAGTCTACACTAACCATGAGTAGAAAAATAATTAACTGTAGCATGCAGTTTTGGTGTCAAGGTATTGACTGTGCAACTTCTAAGACATTTTATAAAGTGTTCAAAATCCTCAAGGGAATGTTTCAAAATTTTTCCTTGAAAAATATCATGCAATCTTTTATTATTTGAAATGCAATTTCTATAGACGTTTGCCTTATATTGCTATGATAAAACCCTGACCTCAGATTAAGTTGGGGAGGAGAGGGTTTATTTCATGTAATAAGTTATAGTGCATCATTAAAGGAAGACAAAGCAGGAATTTAAGGCAGAATCCTGGAGGCAGGAGCTGAAGCACAGACCATGGAGAAACATTGCTAACTGGCTTGCTCCTCTGACCTGTGTTCAGAGTGCTATTTATTTACTTATTCATTTTTTTCTTCTTAAGACAGGGTCCCCTTGCAGTTACAGATAACTTAGAACTCACCACGTAAACCAAGCTGGCCTTGATCTCACAGAAATCTACCTGCCTCTGCCTCCTGAGTGATGGGATAAAAAGTCTGGCTAGCCTGCTTTCTTATGCAGCACATGCCCCTGGGTGTCACTGCCCACAGTGGGATGGGCCTTCCCACACCAATATGAATTAAGAAAAGACTCTATAGACATCCTCCAGGCCAGATGGATAGAGACAATTCCTCTAGTAAGGTTCCCTCCCCCTAGGTGTCTCTGGCTTTTGTTACGTGGACAAAAATTAACCAGCACAGTTTATATGATCATATCATAAAGTACATTTACATATTTAACATAATATCCTCCACACACTTTTTGGGGGGGCCTTTATTGGTAAGGCAGCAGGAATACAGACCTCTCCCTGAAGCAGCCTTTTGTTGCCCTGTCTTCCCGGACTCCAGAGCTCTCATTGTTTCTTTCTGTAGTTCTGAGATGAGTTTTCATATCTTTTTCTTAGAAAACCACCTGGAAATCTCTGGGTTGGCAAACATTTTAACAAATTATAACAGCCAGAGTCAATAGGATTTGGATATTTGTGAAAGGTTTAGGGGTGTGGAAACCTCAGAAAGATGGAAAGAACCTGGTGCTGAAGCAACCCCATGGCCTAGACCAAATTCTGATGACTCGAGGCCTCAGAGATCTGTCAGTGACGAAAGGAGCAAAACAGCTTGAAAAAATACTGCAGCAGAGGCTCAGCAGTTGTCATTCCTCAGGATGCCCAGGAGTCCAGCAATGTGTGCCCTCCCTAGATTAATAACAAAGGCTCAATTCTTGATTTTTACGGGAAGAATTTCCTTCTGGAAAATAAGTTTAAGCAAAGTCTCTATGTGTACCATCTGATGTCAGATGGCAGTTCCCTTCTCAGGGTTCTGAGGATCTTTCTATGTCACACAAGAATGAGCAGTATTTGTGACTTATCTGACCACAAGTCCCTCTAGCCACAGGGATAATGATCTGATCAATTCACTCTCCTGATATTACTGAAATACATTTGCATTCTTATGTTTTCACTCTTTGTTTGGCCTCACATTCTTATTGGAATCCTCCCAAAATCTAATAATTCACTATAGATTTAAGATAAAACAATTTCCTTAATCTCATTTCTTTTGTGAATCTTTCCCTTAATCCTTCCTGTCCTGCCTTCCATGGTTGGCTTTGTCACCTCATCCTTTTTCAGAGTTGTTTTTTTCAGAGTTTTTATGCATTCCAAGATTTCCAGCCTCATAGCTGCTGCTGAGCTCATAGTGTTGCAGAGCTCATAGCTCCTGATGAGATGATAGCTACTGCTGAGCTCATAGCTCCTGATGAGCTCATAGTTCCTGCTGAGTTCATAGCTGCTTCTGAGCTCATAGCTCCTGCTGAGCACAAAGCTACTGCTAAGCTCATAGCTGCTGCTGAGTTCATAGCTGCTCCTGCGATCATAGCTGCTGAGCTCATAGCTGCTACTGAGCTCATAGCTGCTGCTGAGCTTATAGCTGCTGCTGAGCTCACAGCTACTGGTGAGCTCATAGCTGCTGATGAGCTCACAGCTACTGCTGAGCTTATAGCTGCTGCTGAGATGATAGCTGTTGTTGAGTTC
This sequence comes from Rhizomys pruinosus, assembly GCA_009823505.1. Classification (NCBI taxonomy): domain Eukaryota; kingdom Metazoa; phylum Chordata; class Mammalia; order Rodentia; family Spalacidae; genus Rhizomys; species Rhizomys pruinosus. Next base: position 4,700,384 of record VZQC01007402.1, on the reverse strand, counting down.
ATAGCTGCTGCTGAGCTCATAGCTGTTGCTGAGCTCACAGCTACTGCTGAGTTCATAGCTGCTGCTAAGCTCATAGCTCCTGCTGAGCTCAAAGCTACTGCTAAGCTCATAGCTGCTGCTGAGTTCATAGCTGCTCCTGCAATCATAGCTGCTGCTGAGTTCATAGCTGCTACTGAGCTCATAGCTGCTGCTGAGCTCATAGCTGCTGCTGCTGAGCTCACAGCTACTGCTGAGCTTATAGCTGCTTCTGAGATGATAGCTGCTGCTGAGTTCATAGCTTCTGCTGAGCTCATAGCTGCTGTTAAGCTCACAACTACTGTTGAGCTTATAGCTGCTGCTGAGATGATAGCTGCTGCTGAGCTCATAGCTGCTGCTAGGCTCATAGTTGCTGCTGCTGAGCTCACAGCTACTGCTGTGCTCACACCTGCTACATCCATCTTCCTCTAGTGGATCTTACAAAACCATTGACATTCCTGGAGGCTGTAGTTGGAACAGTATCAATTTTGAAGATTGAATGAATGGGAAAGATATATGTTTTAACACTTAGTAACCAGCAGTTAAATGGTGCAACACCTTAACCTGTCCTGGAACTACTTCAAATGTGACAGGGACTGCTCATTTAGATTCCTCGTACCAATGAAAAGAACTTTGGAATCTGCCTTGATGAATTTCTTCAAGATATTTCTTCCTCTGTATTTATTACTAGTGCCACAATTTATTGTGTGTGAAATAGTGATTTTAAATAGAAACTTTATAGTAGATTAAAGATCAAATTAAGTCATAGAAGTAGTACTTTCACTACCCAACTGGATCCAGAGCAGGTTCACTGGCAAGTTTCCCAAATGTTCCCTTTGTATATCATCAATTCCAGATTATTCCAGCTTCTCATACACATCCTAACCACAGCTACCTAATCTTCCATTATCAGCATTTGATTATATTGAGGTATGCATGGGTTGCTACCCTCTAACTCCTCCATCTGAATGTGGTCTGTCCAGCTCCACTGGATGAAATCCTTCCTTTACTAACTGGAATTTAAATCTCTTCTTCCTTTCCCAGAGATAATTTAACTCTTTTCTACCTTTGGGTTAGCAGAGCAAATGGTGGACAGGAGATGCAAAAGTTGTTTCCTCCACACAGAGAGTCTTCTGAGGCAGAGAGGACATCTCATGGCCTAGAACCCTTTTGCCTTCACCAGTGTCTGAACAGTACACATAGTCCCACTTACTAACAGAAATGTGTGTGGTTTCCCTCAAATACAGTGTGCTTGTGAATAAAAGTGGATCTACAACCTGAACTTATGCATTGAACTAGAAAAGAGGACTGTATTCCAACTGTAAGGAGATTATAGACCCTTCCCATTTCTGCTGCTACTAAAGGAAAACATAGAAAACTGCTTCCATCCTGAATAAATGTGTATTGCCTAAATAACTGGAACCTCATCATATTTGATCACATACATCATTCCTGTAATATGCAGTCATATACAGAATCAGCTATGCTATCTGAACTAATGAGGAAAGAAATATCAAACTCATTTCCTGGAGTTCTACAACTTTCCTTAGTCTTGTTTGTATTGCTCAAAATCTCTGTTTCTTAAGACATTTCAGGGTCATCTGCTTACCTTATTAACATAATCATCTCGTTCATCCCACAGGCTGTAGAAAGGTTTGTCCTCACTAGCTTCTGCAGGGCACCCCTTCCCCCATGGCTCTGGGAATTGATACTTTTTTTTTTCTTTTTTATGTGTATGAATGTACTGTCTGCATGCAGGTCTGTACACCCGTGTCGTGCAATGCCTTGGAAGTCAGAAGAGGGCGTCAGATTCCCCTGTAACTGGTGTTAAAGAGTGGTTCTCAGCCGCCATGTGGGTGCTGGGGATCGATCCTGGGTTTTCTGCAAGAGCAGTCGGCGCTCTTAACCACTAGGCCATCTCTCCAGCCCGGAATTGATCCTTAAGTAATGCACAAGTCTCACATAGTCTGTCCTGCCCCTCATAGGGATCCACACAGAGGAGTTTTTATCTGCATATCACTGACATGTGTGGTTCACCTGGCTTCTTTCTGTTTATTTGCATCAGTCCCCCATAGGTCCGTACTTGGACACAGATTTTCCCACAATTCATGCTAGTACCCTAAGGAAAGCATAGGGTATGGGAGGCTCCTGGCCGTCCCTTCCATGGAAGCTCCACTTACCTTCCTCCACAGATGTCCTTGAAGCCTCACCTGCTGTTTAATAGTCCCCTCCTTTTAGCATGCTCTCCCAATTATGCACCCCAGCTGAAACTGGAGAGCTTGTTCTCAAATTCGCCAAGACCAGGGAGAAGGAAGAAATATAATTTGGTTTCTTTTAACGCTAGGTTTATTGTATTACTGGGACAACATATTGTTTATATTTTTTCATATATGAAAATATCTTTCTAAAATTGTTCTTAATTCAAAATAGCTGTTTTTTTCTTCCAGCAAAATACAAACCCTGCTTACATTGATGACTTTATTACAGTGCTGACTACACATTATCACCGTGCTGCTCACATATTATCACAGTATATCAGAGTGCTGACCACATATCACATGTTGACCTCAGATTATCACAGTGTTGCCCATAAATATCAAAATGATGACCACAGATATCACAGTGATGACCTCAGATTATCACAATGCTGACTACAGATATCACAGCATTGTCTACAGATATCACAGTGTTGAACTCAGATTATCACCGAGCTGACCTGAGATATCACAGTCCTGACCTCAGATATCACAGTCCTGACCTCAGATTATCACAGTGCTGACCTCAGATTATCACAGTGCTGACCTCAGATGTCACAGTGCTGACCTCAGATTATCACAGTGCTGACCTCAGATTATCACAGTGCTCACCTCAGATATCACAGTGCTGACCTCAGACTATCACAGGGCTGACCTCAGATATCACAGTACTGACCACACATTATCAGAGTGCTGACCACAGATTATTTCAGGGATGACCATATATTATCACAATGCTGACCACAGATATCACAGTCCTGACCTCAGATTACCAGAGTGCTGACCACACATTATCAGAGTTCTGACCACAGATTATCACAGTGCTGACCTCAGATTATCACAGTGCTGAACACAGACATCACAGTGATGACCTTGGATTACCACAATTCAGACTACCAGTCTTTTGAGACCAATGGCTCAGCTCCAGGTGGTAAAACATACATTTAAGTAGCTGTTTCATTTGTACTCTCAATCCCTCCCTGTCCCCACCACTTCACAGCATAAACTTTCAAAACATGGGAGGGTTGGTTCTTTAAAAGCATGCTGTTACAACTGTATTGTATATTAACCAGGAAAAATGGTCACCTGCATTTCTGCATCATTGAGGAAAATCACAGTTATGTGGGAGTGATGATTCTCATCATATTAGAACACCCATTGAGGAAGTCTAAAACACTACTTTGTTCTATTTTTAATGCATTTCTAAGAGTACATTGCCCTGATTTTCAGTACTGTTCCTGAAGACAATCTCCATGGAAACCAACATTTTCTAGAGAAATTCCAAATAGCTTTCCAAATTTATAGTTTTAAAACATCATTTGAATAGCCTTCTTAAAAATTAATAATAAAGCCCTAATTAGAGATGAACTCTCCAGTGTTTCAGGAAGAAGCTTAATCCCAGACTACACTTTATAAATCAAACTATTGAAACAATCAATATAGGCAATGAACTAATAGGCTGCAGACACAAGAATAAATATGCATATGAGTTCTGTCTGAGGTAATAACTGTAAGTCAAATATTGTCCTGTAGTTTGTAGTTAAAAATCATAAACTCTAGAGGTTTGGATTCTGCCAACTTCCTGTTTATAACAAGGTGCTGAATGACTTTGAAAATCAATTACAATGAAACTGAAAATCATAGCTATTAATATATATGAGTGTTCTTCATGGAGAAGACTAATAGAAACTGAATGAATAGCTACAAATATCAGTGACATTATTAATATGTCATAAAGTTGTGCGATATTATTGATTTGTGTGTTTTTCTTTGTAAATGAATACTAAATACCATGTGATTTAAAATCACATTTTCATAGCTGTCACTTGTCGAATAAAATATGGAACTTGCACCAAAATTCAAGAAACACCTGTTTCTGCTTACAATACTTTTCCAAGATAGTTTAATAATATTTATCATGAAAATAAATATCCTGTGAGCAGTGAATCATAAGAAAAATCTACTAGGAAAAATACCTTCCTTATTAATTTTTTTCCATTACAAAAATAATCCACGTTTTTCCTATGAAAATTGGAAAATATTAAAAATAGAAAGAATTTCAGTTATAATCAAAAGTTGAAACTACATTGCATTACAATCACCTATCTTCATTTTGTTTGAGCTCAAAAGTAAAGTGAGGGGCTGTAGAGATTGCCCAGTAGTTGAAAGCACTGGCTGCATTGCAGAGGACCTGGATTTGATTCCCATCACCTACATGGGAGCAAACAACTGTCTTTAACTCCAGTTTCAGGTGATCTCACACCCTCTTCTGACTTTCATATGCACCGCAAAACACAGTGCACTTACATGCATGCAGGCAATACACTCAGAAACACAAATAAAATAAAATTAATAAATGAAATTTTTTAAGTGAACTGTTTTCATATGATAAGGAAAACTCAAAGATTATTTTAGATAAGGGAAAATCTAGAATTTTTAGCCTATTCTGGTTTTTTAATACTAAACTATCTAAGGACACTTAGTACTTTTTTTTCAATTTTTTAAAATTTTATTTATTTATTTTCTATGTGTATGAATATACTGTCTGCATGCAGGTCTGTGCACACATGTCGTGCAATGCCGTGGAGGTCAAAAGAGGGTGTCTGATTCCCCTGGAACTGGAGTTCTCCTGGAACTGGAGTTACACACGATTCTCAGCCACCATGTGGGTGCTGGGGATCGAACCTGGGTCCTCTGCAAGAGCAGTCGGTGCTCTTAACTGTTAGGTTATCTCTCCAGCCCTGGACACTTAATACTTTTTGAACATTCAGTTCAGTCTTAAATCCTTCAGGTTTTGTGAATGAGAACTTTTCTTTAGGATTGTTCTGGTTAAACATTACATTTGGAAATTCCGTATGGTGACCCATTCCTGCAATTCATTATTCCAAAGCCCACAGAATGACCGCAGGGTACTTAATGCCAACCTTGATTTTGTACAGTGAGAACCTGCCTTAAAAGAACTCAATCACTCAAGAGCCCAGAGTGCAATGAGTAAAATGGGTGGTGGGCAGCCCTAGTCTGGGAACTATTACTACTGGTTGAGGAAGAGCATGCCTTAGTTACAGTCTCTAGGCTTATGAGACTCCAGTGGATGAATTTACACTTTAGGACACCTGGGTACAAATGCTTGACTTGATAGGAATTAATATGAATGGTAGAATATATGAGGTCAGGTGGGGTTGATTTGGTTAAGAACTGTTGTATGAAATATGCAAAAACTCATAAAATTAAAAAATAAACATCACAGAAACACAAAGATAACAAACATCATACATTCAGAGTTTTGAGACTGTATAAAAATAAGTTGATAATGGAATGCCAAACTAGGGTGAGGTTAGGAAACAAGTCTCAAATCTAGAGTCTGACCAATTAATTTCTAAGTTGGAAATCTGGATGCTATGTGACACTGTTCCTGGGGAGATGAGAACAAACATCTATCTGGCTCAGGAGGGGAACCAGGGGCAGACCAAAATAAGAACAGCACCAGAGACTTTCTTGGTGAGTCAATCAACCCCACAGGTGTTACGAGAATTTGGGCAAGAGGTTTCTTACAAGGGAAGTAATACTGAAAAGACATCTACACCACTCAAAACCCATCCCAGCATGCATGAGAAATTGGGGAAGACAGAAGCCTGGAGCTCAGTGCATGCACGACTTACATGCATTTAGAAAAGTTGGAGAGCGACAGTTAGGGCTGCTCAGCTGAGCCCTTCTGGTCAGTCTGTAGGTCTCTGTGTCTTCCACACAGCTCAGCTGACCTCTCCTTCTTTCATGTGCTGCAGCTGGTCTGAGAGTGTCTGACCAGAGTTACTGCTTATGTCACTTCACATGGAGGGATATAGTGAATCTGGTCACTCTCAGTGACTTCCTGCAGCTACTGAGTTGTGTACTTCCTGAGCTTCCCTACTGGATGGAAGTTTCATCTCCCCTGGAACATCCTATGTCTCAAGGAACTTTCTTGGCAAACTGAATGTCTTATATCAGAGAAAATGCATCCATAACATGCAGGGAAAGAAATGTAAAATTTGCATACGTCCTTCAGCCTAGCCATCCCTCGTCACGAGTCCTCATCCTTGTCTTCTTTTTCACGCAACACCTTAATATTTCCTTAGCCTTTAATCACCTCAAAACATTACTGTATACTTCTTCCTTCATCTTAATTAGAAGGACAAAAGTAATTCTAGTGACTTGATGAAGAATGACCTTAATTATGTCATATTCCCAAATTTCTTGTTGGAAAGAAGTCCAATTCAAAATAATTATTATATTGATTATTCAGATTTTTCTTTTACTTGGCCTTTTAGACAATATTAAAGGAGTTTATTTTTTCTTTTTAAAATTTTTAAATTTTATTTATTTATTTTTCTATGTGTATGAACCTACTTTCTGCATGTGGGTTGGTGCATCCCATGTCATGCAATGCAACGGAGGTCAGAAGAGGGCATCAGATTCCCCTGGAACTGGAGTTAAAGACAGTTCTCGGCCACCATGTGGGTGCTGGGGATCGAACCCGGGTCTCCTGCAAGAGCAGTCAGCACTCTTAACCACTAGGCCATCTCTCCAGCCCTGAGAGTTTATTTTTTCTACTAACTTATTTGGGATATCTCTGAAGTTGTAGTTTCTTTGAATTAACGGCTCTGAACTTAGGTTAGATTCTTTACATATCTCTACACACTCATAAACTTCTTCATTCAATTATATCTTTCACTTTTAAAAGCAATTTTTTATGTATTTATGGTTTGTAAGTTGTTTCCTTTTCAAAGGCTGTTACAGGAGATGATTTATCACTACAGTGTTCCTTACAATAGGAACTTGTTTTCTACAACCTTGCTCCAGGTGAGGGGTCGACTTATTGGGCTAACTAAAGGTCAGGTCAAATTGTGTTTAAAAATTGCTCTTCCTTTGTACTTTTATCAATCACATGTCATGCAATTATTTTATGCTATGTTTCTTTGGAGTGACTGATAACAGAAAACCTCAACATGTATTTTTCCTCAGACCTGGAAAATATCTAACAGCCAAGTTCTGCTTCTGTAACTTGTGGGGACTAAGTCAATTCTATCTTAAATTAATTTCTGATAAGGTTGTTATTTCAGAAAGGCCCTAGGAGCCAGCAGGACTTATTCTTAGCATGGAGCCACTGACCACAGGATGTCTGGCTCCTAACCCTGGGGTCAGCTGTGTCAGCATAAACAACCAAGGAAAGAAACTGATCTCAGAACCATCCAGCCTGTTGTACCTCTTCTCACACTGTGTATTTGCAGTCTGTGTCTTTAAAAGAACCCTATGCCTTGACCTCATGCAGTGGTTCTCATATTTATAGGAGAGGCTGCTGGCCAATCACTTGCTAAACTGGACTAAACTTTCTCCTTTAAATTTATTTATTTATTCTTTTTATATGTATGAGTGTACTGTCTGCATGTAGGTTGGTGCACCTTTGTCATACAATGCTGCGGAGGTCAGAAGAGGGCATCAAATTCCCCTGGAACTGGAGTTAAAGATGGTTCTTAGCCACCATGTGGGTGCTGGGAATCGAACCCGGTCCTCTGCAAGAGCAGTTGGTGTTCTTAACCACTGATCCATCTCTCCAGCCCCATCTCCTTTAAATTTCTTAATTTTAACTTTTTGCCTGGTGGTCTTCTTGTGTGGACCTGATGCAATTACAGTCTTCAACCAACTGTAAATATCTCTTGGGTTTATATCAATATCTACTTACTTCTTCATTTTGCTGTACTTGAAGGTAACTATTCACATTCATTTCAATTATGACTTGTATTGTTTTACCACATGAATATTTTTCTTGTATTACTAGTTATTTTGCTATGTGTTTAATACCTGCTTTCTTATTTGTAAAATTATATTCTCTCAGAAGGTGGGGTGGCTCCTGCCTTTAGTCCCAGCATTTGGGAGACAGGTGGATATCTGTGAAATCAAGGACATCCTTTTCTCTATAGTGAGTTCCAGACTAGTGCTGGCCACAGGGAAAGCTTGTCTCCAAAAATGCCAAGAAATAATTACTCTGCTTTTTATAATTTTTAAATGTTTTATTTATACATATGAGTGTAATGCCTGCATGTACTTGCAGTTGTGTTGTGCAATGCCTGTGGAAGTCAGAAGAGTGTTGGATACCCAGGAACGGGAGTTATGGATGGTTGTTGTTTGCCATGTGGGTGCTGGGAATTGAACCCAGGTCCTCTGCAAGAGCAGCCAGTGTTCTTAACCTCTTGCCTTCTCTCCAGCCCCAAGAAATAACTACACTGTATCCTGTTTTAATTTTTCTTTGTGTGTCTATCTATATAATTTTTTAATTGAAATTTTTAGTGTTCTCATTACTTACTAGACTTCATAATAGGTTGGTTTTCATAAATATCCTCCAGTTTTCAACTAAATGTTTGAAATAAAATGTAAAATACATTTTATTTTATAAAATACATAAAAATGTAACTGAATAAAAACATTTATCATCACTTATATACCTCTGGGTTTCCTGTGGGCATTACCTGACACTGATCAGAATGGTCCTGGAAGCCGGACCATGGAGGGTCTGAGGCATTGTCCTTTATCCTGTTTTGGCTGATTGTTAGGCCAGATATATTCTTCTCCTGGTTATGAAAGATAAGCAAGGGGATAATAAAAACATAGAATCTCCCAATTCCCAGGTTTAGAGCAGATAAAATGCCATGTGTAACTTATTCTACTGGCTAGTTCAAACAAGGGGCAAATATATTCTGAGCTAACTAAAAACGCACAGGTAGAGAAATATATTCTGTCATTACAGAAAACAATCTAAAGCTCTAAGGGAAAGGGTGGGTGTCTGAGAAGATGTAAACACTTAGGTCAGCAAAGCCTTTTGTAGGGTCTTTCCTTGTCTTTGTGAGCATACTTCAATTCTCCCTAAGATGGTTGCATCTAAGACACTTACCCAGTTTTCTTATTTTTCTTGGAGCATATTTTAGGTACACTGAATGGGTATTGTAGTTATATGTATTAACTACAGGCTTTCTGACCATGTAGTTGCTGAAAACTCTGGCCACCAATTTTTTCTTTTGAAAACTGTGAAGTACCAGCCACTGTCCATGATACACAGATCCTAGTATCTAGCAGGTATATGTGTCGATGGCTTTGTGGAGCTGAGCTGCAAAGTCTTCTATCCTCTATCACGTCTCCTTTTCATGATATATAATTAATGTATTTTTGCAGTTTCTATAATCCTTTATTTCCAGGACTCGACATTCCTGTCTAGCTTAAGCTACATTAGCACCAGCATCTTCCATGGAACCAAATGTGAACAAAAGGAACATTGTGGGAGAAACTGACAAGTTAAAATGTGGGAAAATTGAGGTGTTTTATACATTCCATTGGTACGTAGCCGCAAACATAATTCCAATACTGTCTAGTACTTTGTGTATTTATCTTCAAAACAAGTGAATCTTCAGTCCTAGCATAGGCCATGATTGTGAATTATTATTTTTCTCCAGAATCCCCATAGGAAACATATATGAAATTTGAAAGTGCTTATACCAGAGGTTCTTTTACAGTGTTTAAAGTAGTAGAACAAATCCATATGTGCATTGAGTTTCAGTGTGTAAAAGTGATCTTAATTAGTTGATTAATGTGGTCAAGGATACGATAATGCTATCATTGTAAAGAACATTGATACTCCACTCTCTGTTCCAAATACCTTCTTTGATGTTTAACAATGAGGTACATAAGGATGGAGCTGTATAAATGGACAGTTACTATACAGTTAGAGTTTCTATTAATAGCGTTGTTGAACAGTGAGTAGAGACAGAGAATGGATTCATCTCAGAATAGAGTTCTGTGTAGCAACGTATGGCTAGGGAATGGTCCATCAATAACTATGTATAATTATCACAGGAATGTATAGTTCTGGGGTTTCCAGTGGGTCCTACTGTGCAGCCAGCATGTGAATTTAAAAATACTCTTGCAAGTAGAAAATTTGAGATTTCTCATGGTCTCTAATGAGTAGCTCATATGTGTATCTAACTACAATTGCATGGAATTTAAAGCAGCACAGTGTATGTTTGGAGATGACTTGAAATGAAAAATTTGTTGCATATTTCAGGATATTCTATTCCTGACTGTATCTAGCTAATTGGGATTTCCCTTCAACACGCTCCAGCACAGCCCTTTCATTCATTACACCCAGGGTCACTGCAATCATCACATGTGTTACTTCTGATAAGGCAAGGAAAGAAGGAGAGCTCTTATGAAAGCAAAGGCAAAGCAGAATGCTCAAAGATCAAGTTAGAATGACCATAAAGCTGGAAGAGACAGAAGTGGGAAGAGTTTTCATAGAATTCAAGGGAGAGTCAACATAAAAAATAAGTGTGGTTTACCTCATTAACTATCAAAGGGATGTACATGATATCCTTAACACAAAAAGATTCATGACAAATGCAATACACATAGAAAGCATTATTTCTATTTTGAGATAAATAACATTCCATTATGTATATATACCATACATTCATTGCCAATTCATCAACTGATATGCATACAGATTGTTTCCAGTTTGTGCCAACTGTGAAAGGAGCACAGTGAAAATGGATAAACACATGTTTCTGTAGTAGTTTACAGAAGTAGTGTACAGGATCCCTTGGGTATATGCCCAAGAGTAGTACAACTGGATAATATGGTAAATAAATTTTGAGCTTATTAAAATCAGTGAATAGTGATTTCCATAGTGGCTGCAACAATTTGTGCTCTCACCAGCAGTGGATAAGAATCCCCTTTCTACACATCCTTTCTGGTATTTGACATTGTTTGGGGGGATTTTAGCCTCTCTGAGTGGGATAATACAAAACCTCAAAGAGCTTTAATTTACATTTCCAAGATTACTAAAGATGCTGAACATTTTTATAAGTATTTCTCTTCCATTTACATTTCATCTTTAGAGAATTCCCTGTTCATCTCCTTGCCACAATAGTATTGTTTTCATGATTTTTTTTTTTTGTCCAAGCGCTTTGATGGCCAATGTATATACTTGCATGTAGTGTTGGAAAATGGATGAGAATCAGTGGAGCCAATTTTAAAATTAACACTTGACGTGAATGACTCCAAAGATGATTTATAAATGGCTAGCAAGAATGTAAAAACTGCTCACGGTGATTCATCTTCAAGTTCATTCAAAAAATACATATCACTTTTTAATTACTAAGATAGCTGTAATAAAACCCAAAACAAACAAAAATTTAAGATCAAATGTCAGACTATGACCACACCTCACACTTGGTGGGAATATTCTACAGTGCAGCAGTGAAAGAAAAGATTTTGGCAGCTTCTCAAAAAGTTAAAAATTTAATTCCCAGACACAAACTAACAAATATTGTCATTCTACTTACATGGAATATTGAGAGAAAACATATTCACACTCACAGAAGGTGGATTAGAGATAATGACACAGGAAAAGAGGAAAAGTTTTATTTGTTGAATATAGTTTTTGCTAGTGATGATGAGCACATTTTGGAAATAGTTATAAATTCTAACAACACTGTGGATGTGCCTAGGACCACAGAATTGCACTCTTAACAGTGGGTGAAACAGAAATACTTATCGGGTGCAATTAATGATAATTATGCTTAAATGACTTGTTAACCCCATCCCTCCCTGAGGGGTGATTGACAGTTAATAGGTTCCAGGAGAGGAGGAGCCATTTACTTCAAAAGTATAGTCACTGGGCAGTCATACCAATTCCAGTAAATAATTTCCCTTCCAAGTGCATGTTGGCAACTCTAATTAAGCTCAGCAGGTCACACATAAGCAGACCTGACTGTGGGAGGAGCATTTGTTGAAAGAACAGTTCAATAAGAATTGGAGGAGCATTAGAGAAGGTAATTCGGGTGTATTTGTTCAAAAGCTTTATATATGTGTCTATATGAAAATATCAAAGAAAACAAAAAGAAAATATCAAAGATTGGTTTTAAAAGAAACAAGAAATGTCTTGATATAATTAATTGCAGTAGTGTGACTTTTTGATTCATAGAAAATGCAACCCTTGATAACAAGAACCCAATGAAGTGGCTGATTCAAGAATGTTTATATTTTATTTAAGTGTGAATTAATGACTCTCCTGTAGTGATTAAACAAGCACTGGATAATGATAATTATATCTCTGTACTATCTACTTTTCTTTATATTACTATACTGTCCAACCATGTTATTTACCAGACTGCATGGGTTCGAGGCTCTTATAATTTCAAAGAATGTATTAAAAAACAAAAATTAGGCTTGGTCTACATGTGGCCACACCAGGCTGTATCTGTTACACCAGCACTTGGGATGAAGAGACACAAGACCCTTGGAACTCACAGGCCAACTCTCTAGCCAGTCAGTGAGCTCTAGGTTCAGTGAGAGACCCTGTTTTGATAAAATAGAGTGGAGAGTAGTAGAGGAGGACACATCATATTAGTCTCTCACCTCCACACACTTGCCATCATCCCCAGTGCAAATACATACACATAAAGCAATTTTCAAAACAAGGTTAGAATAGTGATGGCCACCTGTAAGCTCAGTACTCTGGAGCAACTAAAGCTGGAGAATTAAGTTTGTGGTCAGCCTAAGCTATATAGTTAAACACAGTCTTGAAAACCAACAAATCAACAAAGTGAACAAAATCAAACAAAACTAAATAGTATATATGTTGTGCATATTGGCCACACAGCATACTTGAGCATTCAATTATACTGCAATACTATGTAATATGAATGCCTTTTATTGCACATTTGTGTATTTCACACAATGGCTCCCATTCAACTTTAGGGTCCCCCATGCTTCCAGCCCTCCATCAGAATGCATGCATTGCATCAGTCATATTAAATCCTATCCATTCATTTGAATCCACATGTTCCTCTGGGCAAATTCACCCATTGGAGTCTAGTCAGCACATCTAAAATCTATTCTCCAGAAGCAATCAGCCTCCAGGATTTCACAGTCCAGGGCCAGCCAAGCACCCATTTCTCCTGCTCCAATCAGGGACCTTATTGAGTTTGTATTTGTCCCAAGACTTATAACATCATTGCCACAAGTTCACATATTCAAGCTTCCAGTAGTCTGAAAGCCTCTGCTCTCCTATGTTCAAGAACCAGTTCCAGCTCTTAAAATCTTTCCACCCCCTCTTCCACAAAGATCCCTGAGCCACAGGTGAATAAGGTTTACTAAATGAATCTGATCCAGGGACACATAGTCTGGAGGCTCCCATTCCTCGATACTGAGTTGTGGCTTTCTGTGTGCATTGCATTCTATAAGGAAGCTTCACTGGTGAGAATTGAGGGGTGCACTCAGTTTCTATCCACTCCTCATTTTGCTATGTTCCATGAATCTTAGGTATACAGATTCAACTGTAGATGTGTCTCCCAGGATTGGTCATCTCTCAGATGCATGTTTTCTGGGTCTGACTAGTTGTGGAACTCCACAGTACCCTCCATCTGTTGCATGAGGAGCTTCTTTGATGAGCGGTATATGGTATGGTTGTCTGTGTATATGAGATGCTGTATCAAGCATATGGTAAGAAAGTCTATTGGGAGCCAGGAACCGAGGCCTGAAGCCAGAGTTCAGGGCAAGTATTCTGTGGAGGCTTACGCTTGCTTGTGCTCCAGCGAGTGGAGGAGTCTGAGGGAACCTGTGGGTCCAGCTAATTGGGAAAGTTGTCCCGGAAGGCCTTGGGAGCCAGGAGCTGATGCTCGAACAAAAAGGGTACTGGCAAGCCAGCAACCCAACCCCCCCAACTGGAACCCCCAACTGGAACTCAGGAGAGAGTGGCTGACAGCAAAGGGAATACAGTATTCAGAAGGTGTCACCCAGGTTGCTACCTACCCAGCTCCTGCAGAACAGAAAGGGAAAAGTGAACTATACCTTCCAATATATAACCAAAATTAAAAGCCTAAAACCTAGACAAGTCAACACTCCATACATAAGGAGAATATAACAAAGTCACCCGAAGGAATCAAGGAAAGAAATCCTTCAACAAAGTGAAAAGGCATTCAAAATTGGCATCAGAATACAGGCAAAAAGCTAACTGCATGCCGAGAGCACAAGGAAAGAACAATATGGGAAAAGCACAGAACAATTCCACACCAAACTCTATGGAGCCAGTGGAGGACCCTTACCATGGGATCTCCCTAGAGGTAATCCAGGACACAGATCCCCAAATAACAATCACAGATATATTCAAAGAAATCATAAAACTAAGGGGAGAGAATGAAAAACTCAGAAAAGACCTAAAGGAAGACAAGGACAAGCTTCGGGAAGAACTAAAAGGAGAAAATGACAGACTCCAGAAAGAGCTAGAGGGACAAAATGACAAACTCCGGAAGGAAGTGGAAACACTGAAAAGACCCCATGCTGAAATGAAAAAAGAAACCAATGAGCTATGAGAAAAGTTTGAGAAGCTCCAAAAGGAAATGAAAATTGTAAGGAAAGCACAGAAAGAAAAAAAGAAAAGGAAAATGAACAGTCATCCAATCAAGAGGAAAGAATTGGAAAAAGCCTCAGAAACAGAATGGAGGAAGCAGAAAAAAGAATATGAAACCTAGAAGACACACAGAACAACTAAAAAGCTCAAGGAAAGACTATGAAAAATTTAAAAATACACAAGAGTGGAACAACCAAGAAATCTGGAACACTATGAAAATATCAAACCTCTGCATCATAAGGATAGAGGAAGGAGAAGAATCCCAAGAAAATGGTATTGACCAGATTGTCAACAAAATAATAGAGGAACATTTCCCCAAACTAAAACACGACAAACCCATGCAAATACAAGAAGTAGAACACCAAATAGACTAGACAGGAAAAGAAACTCCCCCCACCATATCGTAGTTAAAATGCTAGATACCCAAAACAAAGACAAAATTCTGAAAGCCACAAGAGAAAAGCAACAAGTTACATACAAGTGAAAAACCTATCAGAATCACAGCTGAGTTTTCAGCACAAACCATGAAAGCAAGAAGAACATGGACCAAAGCATACCCATTGCTAAAGGACTATGGATGCCAACCCAGGTGTTCTAGTTTCTCTTCCATTGCTGTGACAAAACACGCTAACCGACACCAACTTGGGGAGGAAAGGGTTTATTCAGCTTACATCTCCTGTGTCACAGTTCATCACTCAGGGAGCCCAAGGCAGGAACTCAGGGCAGGAATATTGAGGCAGGAGCTGAAGCACAAGCCATGGAGGAATGCTGTTCACTGGCTTGCTCACTTGGCTCATGCCCAGCCTGCCTTCTTATAAGGTACACAACAACCTGCCCAGGGTGGCACCACTCATTGTGGGCTGGGCGCTCCCACACTGCTCGACCATCAAGACAATACTCCACAGATGTGGCCACAGGCCAATCCAATGGAGCCAATTCCCCAACTAAGGCTCCCTCAACCAAGGTGTGTCAAGTTGATACTAAAGCTATCCACAAACACCTAGGAAAAGAAAATAATAAAAATATAACTGTAGGAGTAGAATCAGAGGCTAAAAGTCCAAATGGATAATAAGGTGAAAGGAAGCAATATCCATCTTTCAATTATAACCTTAAATATTAATGGGATAAACTCCCTAATCAAAAGGCATAGACTTGGAGAATGCATTAGGAAACAAAACCCATCTATATGCTGTCTACAAGAAACACATCTCAATTTCAAGGGCAGGCACCAACTTAAGGTGAAGGGATGGAAGAAAATATTCAAAGAAAGTCGTACCAAAAAGAAAGCAGGTGTTGCTATTCTAATGTCAGACAAAATAGAATTCAAAGCAAAAGAAATCAAAAGAGACAAAGAGGGCCATTACACCTATATTAAAGGAACAAGTGATGATGAATATCTCACAATCATGAATATATACACACCAAATGCCAGTGCACCAAACTTTATAAAGAAAATTCTTCAGGATATCAAGACACAGATTAACCCCAGCATACAAATAATAGGGGACTTCAATACCCCATTAAGTCCTTTAGACAGATCAACAGGACAAAGGATAAACAGAGAGACATCTGAACTAAATGATACAATAAACCAAATGGACCTCACAGACATCTATCGAATATTTCACCCAAACACCAGAGAAAATACATTCTACTCATTACCTCACAGAACATTCTCCAAAATAGAACATATACTGGCACATAGGGAAAAAACTCAACAAATACAAAAAGATTGAAATAATCTCATGCATTCTATCAGACCACAGTGCAATAAAACTCAATATCAACACCAAGATAACCTCTACAACCTACAAGAACACATGGAGACTAAACAACACTCTCCTGAATAATAAATGGGTCAAGGAAGAAATAAATAAATAAAAGAAAAATCCAGGAACTGAATGACAACGATAATACAACACAACAAAACCTATGGGACACTTTAAAAGCAGTCATAAGAAGGAAATTTATAGCTCTAAGTGAATACATTAAAAAACAAAAACAAAAACAAGAAAACAGAAAGAGCACAAGTGAATGATCTAACACTGCAACTAAAAATACTTGAGAGACAACAAAAAATGAAACCTAAATGCAGCAGACAAGAAGAAATAACAAAAATCAGAGCACAGATCAATGAAATAGAAACAAAGAAAAACATACAAAAAAATCAATGAATCCAAAAGTCGGTTCTTTGAGATAATAAACAAGATAGACAGACCTCTAGCCCAGTTAACTAAAAGAAAGAAGGAACAACTCCAAATCAATAGAATCTGTGATGAAAGGAGAAATATCACAAGGGACAATGAAAAGATCCTGACAATCATATGGGAATACTTCAAAAACCTATACTCTACTAAGTTTGAAAAGCAAGAAGAAATGGATGAATATCTGAAATCCTGGGAATCACCAAAGCTCAACCAAGAAGAGATCGACAGCTTAAATAGACCAATAATACATGAAGAAATTGAAGATATAATAAGTAGACTCCCAACCAAAAAATGCCGAGGCCCAGATGGTTTCACATCAGAATTCTATAAAATATTTCAAAAAGAGTTTCAACCATTACTACCCAAGTTGTTTAGAAGGATACAGAGGGATTTCTCCCAGATTCCTTCTGTGAAGCCAGCATCACACTATAACCCAAACCAGGTAAAGATACAACCGAAAAGGAGAACTATAGAACCATCTCCCTAATGAACATAGATGTCAAAATTCTAAACAGGATCCTGGCAAATCACATACAGATCTACATCAAGAAGATCATCCATCATGACCAAGTTGGATTCATACCAGAGACGCAGGGATGGTTCAACATATGAAAATCAATAAATATCATCAAGCATATAAATGGACTGAAAAACAAAAACCACACGATCATCTCAATTGACGTAGAGAAAGCCTTTGACAAAATCCAGCATCCCTCATGTTTAAAGAGCTAGAGGGAATTGGACTGTAGGGATAATTCCTCAATGTAATCAAAGACATATACAGGAAAACCACAGCCAATATCATCCTAAATGAGGAAAGGACAGAAGCATTCCCCTTAAAGGTAGGAACTCGGAAGGCTGCCCTTGTCACCACTGGCTGCCCCTGTCACCACTCCTTTTCAATATAGTGCTTGAAACCCTTGCTAGGGCAATAAGGCAAAAAAGGGAAATTAAAGGAGTGCTAATTGGAAAAGAGGAAGTCAAGCTATCCCTTTTTGCTGATGATATGATTGTCTACCTAAAGGATGGTAAGAACTCCACCAGGAAACTCCTAGAAATGATTAAGTACTTCAGTAAAGTGGCAGAATACAAATAAATCTAGAAAAATCAGTAGCCTTTCTTTACACCAACAACAAGCAACTGAAGAAGGAATACAAGGAAACCTTCCCCACTCACAGTAGCCTCAAAAACAATAAAATACCAAGGAACAAGCCTAACCAAAGACACCAGGGATCTCTACAACAAAAATTTTAAACCACTGAAGGAAATTAAGGAAGACATCAGAAGATGAACAAACCTCCCATGCTCATGGATTGAGAAAATAAATATAGTAAAAATGTCCATTCTACCCAAACTCTTGTACAGATTTAATGCAATCCCAATCAAAATCCCCAAGAGATTTTTCACAGGCTTAGAAAAAAAATTCCTCAATTTCATTTGGAAAAACAAAAGACCCCGAATAGCCAAAGAAACCCTGAGCGAAAACAGCAATACAGGGGGGATCTCTATACCAGACATCAAACTATACCACAGGGCTATAGTCATAAAAACAGCTTGGTACTGGCAATAAAACAGACCAGTTGACCAACGGAATAAAACTGAAGATCCAAATCTGAGCACATACAATTTCAGCCACCTCACATTTGACAAGGGGGCCAAGAAGACACAATGGAGGAAAGACAGCATCTTCAGTAAGTGGTGTTGGCAAAACTGGATCACCACTTGAAGAAGAATGAAATTAAACCCCTACGTCTCACCCTGTAAAAAAGTCAATTCCAGATGGATCAAAGACCTCAACGTGAAACCCAAAACTCTGGAGGTGATAGAAGAGAAACTTGGGAGCAGACTACAAAACACAGGCATAGGAAAAGACTTCTTAAATCAGACAGCAGCTGCACAAGAAATAAGATTGACAATTGACAAATGGGACCTCATTAAACTCGAAAACTTCTGTACATCAAAAGAAACAATAAAGGAAGTGAAGAGAAAACCCACAGAGTGGGAGGAAACCTTCACTGCAGAGACATCTGAGAAAGCATTAATTTCCAGAGTATATAAGCTACTCAAAAACAAAGAAGAAAGAAAACAAATGAATCATTCAAAAGATGGAGCAAAGAACTGAATAGAGACTTCACAGAGGAGGAATTAGAGATGGCTGAGAAACATTTTAAAAACTGTTCAATGTCACTAATAATTAGGAAAATACAAATTAAGACCACTCTAAGATATCATCTCACTCTGATAAGACTGGCCAGGATCAACAAAACAAATGATATCAAGTGCTGGAATGGTTGTGGGGAAAGGGGAACACTCATCCATTGCTGGTGGGAATGTAAACTTGTACAGCCACTATGGAAAGCAGAGTGGAGAACCCTTGGAAGACTCAACACAGCTTGCCATTTGACCCAGTCATACCACTCCTGGATATATACCCACAAGACTCATCTTACTGCAGAAATACGTGCACAGCTTTGTTTATTGCAGCTCTGTTCACAATAACAAAAAGCTGGAATCAACCCAAATGCCCCTCAACTGAGGAGTGGATAGAGAAAATGTGGTACATGTACACAATGGAGTTCTATTCAGCAGTAAAGAGGGACAACATCATGAACTTTGCAGGTAAATGGATGGACCTAGAAGATATTATATTAAGTGAAGTAACACAGTCCCAGAAAAACAAACGTCAAATGGTATCCCTAATCTGTGGATGCTAGCACCAATAACCCAGTTGTAAATATTTATTGTGGAGAGGGGTGCACATTAAAAGAACAACAACAGAAAGACTGCATCAAAAAACTGACTGAAATGGTGAACTGGGAGGGGTGGGAGGGTCGGATGTGGGACACGGGTCTATATTCGATTAATGTATATTTAATTGATGTCTGTTCAACAAGTATCCAATTTTGCCCAAACTCTGTCTACAGGTTACATGGTATTTTGGGACTTAGTAAAAGTAAACATGTGTACATTAAACAACATTGGTTTAAAGG
Source organism: Rhizomys pruinosus (assembly GCA_009823505.1). Lineage (NCBI taxonomy): Eukaryota > Metazoa > Chordata > Mammalia > Rodentia > Spalacidae > Rhizomys > Rhizomys pruinosus. Next base: position 4,680,484 of record VZQC01007402.1, on the reverse strand, counting down.
TTTTGATAAAAACGTTAATGCATCTGAGTTAATTGGAAATATAAAATGTTGTCCACATTATTATACTTAAAATCTATATAACAATAACTTTGGGATTGGCACATACAAATGTTCTCTATAATTTTTCTGTTGTACAGTATCATCTTGTAGCATTCTGTTTCCTGTAGGATGATTTAACTTAAGGAATTAAGTTTGCTTCCCAAGTTAACCACATACAGTCACCCAAAACAGCTTGGGTGAATTTGAGGAAATCTGCGCCTTGATTTCTGCCTATAGATATGTGTACTACAACTGCTTTTTTGAGACTCATGGGTCAAAAAATAGAAACCTAAATTAAAAAAGGGGGATACAGATATATATATATATATATATATATATATGAAACCTTTTTTTTCAAAAACTTTGCTATTTAAATCTTAAAACTAACTACGGGAAAAGATTTGTATGTTCCCACAGGTCAAAATGTCACCTACTTAACTGCTGAGAAAGAAAAGACACAGCTTTGCATTGTGTAGGATGTACAGGAAGTGCCAGCAGAAAGGTTGGTCCCTCTGAACATTGAAAGGAAGAAAAGCCTCAGACTGCTACAGGCATCAAACCCCTCAGTGGATCCTACTTGTAACAACTGTTTATAATGAGTCCTAATGAAAGTTACCTTCTAGGTACCACAAAGTTTTAATATGAGAGACTTTCTTACCTCCCCTTCATAGAACAAGGAGGAATATGATGATTATGATGATGATGATGATGATGATGATGAGTTTGTTCTCTAACTGTAAATTGGAGCCAACTCTTATAGAGGTAATATCTTATAAAACCGGTAAAACCGCCTTCTTTAGTTGACTAATAGACATAGGAACTGTGAAAAGGATTATTCTCTATTCAGAACCAAATATAATACTAAAATCTCCTTATGCTGTGCAACCATACAAGCCCCCACCCCCAAGCTGGATGGTGGGACCGTTGGGCTATGTGGGTTTGGGCACAACTGCTTGCAAAATGGTTTTACACAAAGGATGCATGTACTCATAAATTATCACTTATTGTTAAAAAATGAAAAAAAATAAAGAAGTAATAGAAAAAAAAGAAATTCTATTTGTCAAGAGATATGCAGAGATAGCAATTTCTTTAGGATTTATGTGTCTCCACCTATGTGCATTTGACTTAGTTTGTAGTGCCATCCATGAGGGTATTCCCACTGAGAGTGATTTGAGTCCAATTAGATAGCTGTTGATTAACTCCAGATAACAGTACCACCACTGCACTAAATGTACTTATCTGTGCTGGGAATTATGGTTATTGGGTTTTAGGGATGAGCTGGACCAGTGATTGATTTTCTACCTTAGCACTGTGCATTTTATTTAGCATTATGAAGCTAAACTTCAGGTAGAAGCTTCCAGGTTTGTTCCTGTTCCATTACTTCAAGTGTTTCTGAAGTATGCCTTGTCTTGAGCATTAAGGTTTTATTTTCTAGTTCTGGGAAATAAGCAGAGCTTTGCCAATAGCTTGTACTATTTGGGAGTCTCTTGGACACTTTCACTAACCACTCAAAGGGAGGTGTATTCTGTGTGGTACTGTGTTCCTTGCCATAGAACTCCCTGGTTCTCCTGTGCGCTAATGTTCAGACAGTGTATGGGCATTTCTAACCGGGTCTCAGGGGCATCATATTACCCTCTGGGTTCCCGAGCCACCCAATGTCCACTCACCTCTATCATTTCTTATTCCCTGCTGTATTAGTTTACTTTCAATTGCTGTGACAAAACACCCTGACCAACACCAATTTGGGGAGGAAAGGGTTTATTCAGCTCACTTCTCCTGGGACACAGTTCATCACTCAGGGAGCCCAAGGCAGGGACTCAGGGCAGGAACCTGGAGGCAGGAGCTAAAGCACAGGCCATGGAAGAATGTTGTTTACTGGCTTGCTCCCCTGGCTCATGTCCAGCCTGCTTTCTTTTTTTTTTTCCCCCTTTTTACCTCTTGATATTTTTTCATTTTTTAACAATAAGCAATAATTTATGAGTACAAGCATCCTTCATGTAAAACCAATTTTCAAGCAGTTGTGCCCAAACCCACACAGCCCAAGCATCCCACCATCCAGCTGGGGGGGCAAGCTTGTATGTACAATCAAGTGTACATCAAGTACTTGATGTACATCAAGTGCTTGATCAAATAAGTGTCCAGTCTATATTGCTGTAGTTTTGCCATTCACCCCAATTGCAGCCCTTACAATCTACCACTCCCCCTCTTCCACAGATTGTTCCCTAGGCTGAGAAAAGGGGCACAGGTGGACGAGAAGTAAAACAGTCTACTTTCTCTGGAGCTGTCGTTTTGGACTCTGGTTAATTCTGGCTGTTTCCTTTCATGGACTGACAGTTTGTCCAGGAATATCCTTTCAATCCTACTAATGAAGCACAAGCAATTAGATATATAGGTATTTAAACAGTATTAATTGTTATGGTAGGTTACTTTGGTATGGACACAGATGTTTGGATGGTATGTTAATCCATAAATTACATTTTTTCTGTAAAATATGACAGGGTCTTACTGTGGCTTATAACATCTCCTAACCACTAGAGGATGTAAGCTTGTGGGATCAGCCATGGGTTATTCCTCCAAGAAGAGAAATAATAGCCAATTAGATTTGGGATATACAGACATGTGACTGCCACTGCTGCACAGTATTTCCAGGCAGATGAGGTGTAGCTGGTGCTAACAGGGAGTCTTCCTTGACTCAGGGAGACCTGTGTTTGCTTTATTGGTTTAGTGGTCTTTGGTAACACTCTCTGGTATTCCAGAGACCAACTGTACACTTGCAAGTGTTGTCTCAATACATCTTTCTCGTGCTTACATCAGGTCTTCGACAGCAGAGACTTACCACCTCTCTTCTTGCAGGTATCCCAGTTTAGAGGCAAGAAGCCTTTACCTTTTTTTTGGGTGGGGGCTTGGCTGCCCTGGCCAACATCTCCTTGGTAGAATAATACATTATTGATATCAGAGATCTCCTGTATTAATATATTTTGCTTAAATGCACAGCTTAAGGAGACTTTAGTATTTTATTTGGTTCTGAATAGATAATAATCCTTTTCACAGTTCCTATGTCTATTAGTCAATTAAAGAAGGCAGTTTTACAAGATATTACATCTATAACAGTTGGCTCCAATTTACAGTTAGAGAACTGCTTTCTTATGCTGTACACATCAACCTGCCCAGGAGTGGCACCACTCATAGTGGGCTGGGCATTCCCACATTGTTCAACAATCAAGACAATACCCCAGACATGGCCACAGGCCAGTCCAATGGAGCCAATTCCCCAATGAGTTTTCCTCAATCCAGGTGTGTCAAGTTGACACTAAAGCTATCTATCACACCTACCTAACTCCCTTCTCTTTCCCCAGCCCTAATACCCACATTATCACCACTCTTCCCTTCTCTTGAGTTTCCTCACACCTACATATTGCCCCCTGCATACCCCTCCTGCTTCACAGCCCAGCCCAAAACTCCCACTTTCCTCACCTTCTTGCTAGAAACATCTGTTCCTTCCTATCCCCATCTTTGGGATTCTTTCTTCTCCATTACATCCATGTATTCTTTACATTTTCTTGGCTACTGGTGTTATGTCATGATATATACTTATGTAAAGGGATTGGTGCTACAATCCATAAATGAGGGGAAAAAATGTCATATGTTTTTCTGAGTTTGTCTTAATTCGCTTAGTATAACATTCTCTAGTTTATCCATTTACCTGCGAATTTAATAATTTCAACTTTTCTTACTATAGAGTAGTACTCCTGCATTGCGTAGAAGTACCACATTCCCATTATCCATTTGTCAGTTGTGGGACATTTAGGTTGTTTCCATTTCTTCCCTATTGTGAAAAGTGCAGCCACAAAGAAGGATACAAAGGTGTCTTTACAGTGTAATGAGTTTTTTGTGTATATGCCAAGGACTGGTATAACTGGCTCATATGGTAGACTCATTTTTAGTATTTTTAAAAAATTTCTTATTGATCAGTTGTACAGCTCATACAACTGTTCCTACTCAATCCCAATCTCCCCTTGCCCCAAATACCCATCAGAACTCATGCATTAAAACATCCAAGCTAAGCCCACCTAATCAATCTCCCAAACACTGAGGTCCTTCTGGAGTCTGGTTAGAATATCTAGGAATCTTAGGTAAGGCATACTCTTTCTCACACAGCAGTACTTGGTCTCTTGTAGTTCTCAGTCCAGGGTCAGTCTCCCACCAATTTCTCTTGCTCCACTTTGAGATTTTTGTCCCAGTTGGCATGGATTCTATGTCTGATGCCTACATTGTACAGGTTTAATGTGAAAGCTCACAGGCAATAGTAAGTCACTGCTTCTCTAAATTCATGCAGCAGCCCTGGCTCTTACAATCTTTCAGGTCCCTTTTCTGCAATGATCCCTGAGCTGTGGATAAGTGAAGTTTAATATAGGGGCCCCATCTAGGGATATACACTCTGGGGGCTCCCATTCTTTGGAGTTTGAGAAGTTTTGGCCTTCTGTTTGTATCACTCTCAATGTGTAAGGAAGCTTTACTGGTGAGAATTGAAAGGTGCACTTGTTTTCTCTCTGACCCTCATTCTGTGTGTAAAGCTTCAATTGTAGATGTGTCTCCTGGGAATGGGGAGGTTTTAGATGTATATGTTGTATGTCTGACCAGTTGTGGGATTCTGCAGTTGGCCTCCACCTTTTGCAAGGAGTAGTGTTTTTTTTTTTTGTTTTTTTTGTTTTTTTTTTTTGTTTTTTTTTTTTTTTTTTTTGTGAGTGGCACACAATAATCTTGTCTGTAGATTCAAGATTCCATAGTGTATGGTAAGAAATTTAATTTGCCTTATATTTGGTTCTGAATAGAGAATAATCCTTTTCACAGTTCCTATGTCAATTAGTCAATTAAAGAAGGCAGTTTTACCGGTTTTTATAAGAGATTACCTCTATGACAGTTGGCTCCAATTTACAGTTAAAGAACGACATCATCATCATCATCATCATCATCATCATATTCCTCCTTGTTCTATGAAGGAGAGGTAAGAAAATCTCTCCTATTAAAACTTTGCAGCACCTAGAAGATAAGTTTCATTAGGACTCATTATAAATAGTTGTTACAAGTAGGATCCACAGAGGGGTTTGATGCCTGTAGCAGTCTGAGGCTTTTCTTCCTTTCAATGTTCAGACAGGCCTACCTTTCTGCTGGTACTTCCTGGTACATCCTACACAATGCAAAGCTGTGTCTTTTCTTTCTCAGCCGTGAAGTTGGTGACGTTTTGACCTGTGGGAACCTACAAATCTTTTCCCGTAGTTAGTTTTAAGATTTGAATTTGCAAAGTTTTTGACAAAAAGGTTTCATACATATCTGTATCCCCCCTTTTTATTTTAGGTTTTTGTTTTTTGACCCATGAGTCTTTCGAAAAGGCATTTGTAGTACACGTTCCTATAGGCAGGAATCAAGGGGCAGATTTCATCAAATTCAGCCAAGCTGTTTTGGGTGACTATATGTCATTAACTTGGGAAGCAAACTTAATTTCTTAAGTTAAATCATCCTACAGGTAAAAGAGAATGCTACAAGATGATACTGTACAACAGAAAAATTATAGAGAACATTTATATGTGCCAATCCCAAAGTTATTGTTATACAGATTTTAACTAAAACAAATGTGGACGACAGCAATTTATATTTCCAATTAACTAAGGTGTATTACCTTTTTATTTATTTATTTTTAATTTTTTAAATTTAATTCTGTATGTGTATCAATGTACTGTCTGCATGCAGGTCTGTGTACCCATGTCATGCAATGCCGCGGAGGTCAGAAGAGGGTCTCGTATTCCCCTGGAGCTGGAGTTCTCCTGGAATTGGAGTTTCAGACGGCTCTCGGCCACCATGTGGGTGCTGGAGATCGAACCCAGGTCTTCTGTAAGAGCGGTCGGCACTCTTAACCGCTAGGCCATCTCTCCAGCCCCTGTATTACCGTTTTTATCAGAACCTTTAAACCAATGTTGTTTAATATACACATAATTACTTTTACTAAGTCCTAAAACACCATGTAACCTGAAGGCAGAGTCTGAGCAAAATTGGATACTTGTTGAACTCACGTCAATTAAATATACATTAATCCAATATAGACCCGTGTCCCTCTCCCGCCCCTCCCACCCCTCCTGATTCACCATTTCAGTCAATTTTCTGATGCAGTCTTTCTGTTGTTGTGCTTTTAATATGCATCCCTCTCCACAAGAAATACTTACAACTGGGTTATTGGTGCTAGCATCCGCAGATGAAGGATACCATTCGTCGTTTGTTTTTCTGGGACTGTGTTACTTCACTTAATATAATATCTTCTAGCTCCATCCATTTCCCTGCAAAGTTCATGATGTTGTCTTTCTTTACTGCTGCATAGAACTTCATTGTGTATATGTACCACATTGTCTCTATCCACTCATCAATTGAAGGGCATTTGGGTTGGTTCCAGCTTTTTGCTATTGTGAACAGAGCTGCAATAAATATAGCTGTGCATGTATTTCTGCAGTAAGATGGGTCTTGTGGGTCTGTATCCAGGAGTGGTGTGACTGGGTCAAATGGCAAGCTCATTTTGAGTCTTCCAAGGGTTCTCCACTCTGTTTTCCATAGTGGCTGTACAAATTTACATTCCCACCAGCAATGGATGAGTGTTCCCCTTTCCCCACAATCTCTCCAGCACTTGATATCATTTGTTTTCTTGATCCTGGCCAGTCTTATCGGAGTGAGATGATATCTTAGAGTGGTCTTAATTTGCATTTCCCCAATTATTAGTGATGTTGAACAGTTTTTAAGATGTTTCTCCGCCATCTCTAATTCCTCCTCAAATATAATAATAAAGTCTCCTTAAGCTGTGCCCTTAAGCAAAATATATTAACACAGGAGAGCTCTGATATCAGCAATGGATTATTTTAGCAAAGAGATGTTGGCCAGGACAGCCAAGCCCCCACAAAAGATAAAGGCTTCTTGCATGTAAACCGGGATACCTGCAAGAAGAGAGGCAATAAGGACCTGCTGTCGAAGACCTGATATAAGCATGGGAAAGATGTATTGAGACCGCACTTGCAAGTGTACAGTTGGTCTCTGGAATACCAAAGAGTGTTACCAAAGGCCACTAAACCAATAAAGAAAATATAGGTCTCCTTGAGTCAGGCAAGTCTCCTCTATTAGCACCAGCTACACCTCACCTGCCTGGAAATACTGTGCAGCAGTGGCAGCCATATGGCTGTATATCCCAAATCTAATTGGCTATTGGCTCTCTCCTTGTAGGACTAACCCACGGCTGATGCCACAAGATTGCATCCTCTAGTGGTTAGGAGATATAATCCACAGTAAGATCCTGTCACATTTTACAGGAAAAAAAGGTAATTCATAGATTAACATACCATCCAAATATCTGTGTCTATACCAAAGTAACCTACCATAACAATTAGTACTTTATAAATACCTATATATCTAAATGTCTTCGCTTCATTAGTAGGACTGAAAGGTTATTCCTGGACAAACTGTCAGCCCATGAAAGGAAACAGCCAGAATTGACTAGAGTCCAAAACGACAGCTCCAGAGAAGACTGTTTTGCTTCTCGTCCACCTGTGCCCCTTTTCTAAGCCTAGGGAACAATCTGGGAAAGAGAGGGCATGGTAGAATGTAAGGGCTGTGATTGGAGTGAATGGTGAAACTACAGCAATATAGACTGGACACTTATTTGATCAACTCGATTGAACATATATGCCCCCAGCTTGATGGTGGGACCCTTGGGCTGTGTGGGTTTGGGCACAACTGCTTGTAAATTGGTTTTACATGAAGGATGCTTGTACTCATAAAATATCACTTATTGTTAAAAAATGAAAAACAAATAAAGAAAATATTTTTAAAGAAAAAAAAAAAGAAATTTAATTTGTCTAGAGATATGACCCTGATGGGCTTTTTTCTAGGCTCTATGTCCTCTCTAGCCCTGTGCCTTTGGCTGAGTTTATAGTGGCTGTCATGGGTCCACTCCTGTTGAGAAGGTTCCAAGTCCAATTAGACAGGTATTGACCATCCCCCAGACAACAGTGCCTCTACTGAAACATTAAAGTTAGTTTGCTGGGCAACTCATCAGGGTTGTTAGAGTTTGGTACTGGTTGTACCATTGATAGATTTTTCTCTCATAGCTGTGTGCACATTGTCTAGAATTATGAGTACTTAACTTCAAATAGAAAGGTTCTAGGTCAGTTCTTGTTCCATTAATCTAAGTCCTATCTCTGAAACGTAGTGTTCTGAACAGTATGGTCTTATTTTCTATATCTGGTAGATAATCCAGAGCTTTAGATATAGCCTGCTTTGTTTGGATACTCACTTTTTATTGCTCTCACAAACCATTCAAAGGGAGGTATCCTCTGTCTTGCACTTTGTTCCCTGCCACAGAGCCACCAGGTCACACAACCCATCCATTAATGTTCAGATAGTGTATGCGAATTTCTCATGGTGTCTCGGGTCACCACATTAAACTTAGACTTTCCTAGCCTCTCAAGTTCCAGTCATCTCTATTATCTCTTCTTTGCTTACCATCCCCTGCTATCACTCAAATCATCTCTATTATCTCTTCTTTGCTTACCATCCCCTGCTATCACTCAAATCGTCTCTATTATCTCTTCTTTGCTTATCATCCCTACTATCACTCAGGTCCCAGTCACCTCTATTATCTCTTCTTTGCTTACCCCCCACTATCACTCAAGCTCTCCCTCATCATCATCCTCCTCCCTCTCTCCTGACATTCCCACCTCCCATCATAACCCCCAAGGAGTGGGATAGCTGGGCCATATTTAGGTTCACTTTTAGTTTTTTTTTTTTTTTTTTTTTGAGATTTCCCCACTCTGCCTTCCCTAGTGGCTGTAGTAGTCTGCATGCACACCAGCAGTGAATGAGTGTTCCCCTTTCCACATCCTCACCAGCATTGGGTGTCCGTTAAGGATATTGGCCTATAGTTTTCTTTCTTTGTTGTATCTTTATGTGGGTTTGTTATTAGAGTGATGCTGGCTTCATAGAAGGAGTTTGGAAGTTCTCTCTGTGGTTGTATCTTTTTGAATAGTTTGAGCAGTACTGGTTGTAGATCTTCTTTGAATGTCTGGTAGAATTCTGGTGTAAAGCTGTCTGGGCCTATGCTTTTTTCAGTCAGGAAATTGTTGACCTCTTCTTGGTTTAACTTTGAAGGTATAAATGTCTCTAGAGATCTACCCATTTTGTTTAAGTTTTTAAATTTAATGGAGTATAGATTTTTGAAGTATTCCCTTACAATGTTCTGGATTGTGTGTGTGTGTGTGTGTGTGTGTGTGTGTGTGTGTGTGTTGTCATGTTTCACATTTTGACTCAGATTGTTTTGATGTGAATTTGCTCTTTCTTTTGGATAGCTGTGCCAAGGTGCTGTCTATCTTGTTTAGCCTTTCAAAGATCCAGCTCTTAGATTCATTGATTTTTTTTAGTATTGCTTTCTTTGTTTCTATTTCATTAATTTCTCCTTTAATTTTTCTTATTTTAACTCTACTAGGTTTGGGGTTTCAGATTTTTGAGAGTTCCCCACAATACCTTCCATAGTGGATGCGTTAGTTTGCATTCCCACCAGGAGTGATTGGCTTTCCCCTTTCTCCACATTCTCACCAGCATCTGGTATCCTTCCCTGTCTTTATTTTAACCAGTTTGATTGGGGTAAGATGGAATCTTAAAGTGGTTTCTAGCAGCATTGCTATAATTACCAAGGATGCTGAACAGTTTTTAAAGTGTTTCTTCGCCCCATTTTTACTTCTTTCTTTGAGAACTCTCTGTTCAGATCTGTAGCCCATATTTTATTGACATTTTTGTTTATTATGGATATAATCCTCTGTCACATGCATAGTTGGTAAAGATTTTATCCAAATTAGTGGCTTTCTTTTCCACTTGTGTAGATATTTCTTTTCCTGAACAGAAGCTTTGTAGCTTAATGAGGTCCTATTATTGATTGTTGACCTTAATTGCCTGAGTAGCTGAGGTCTGATAAAAATAGGTCTTTCCTAAGCCTATATCTTGAAGTGTATTGCCCCTGTTTTCCTCTGAATTGTTCTGCTGCTCAAGATTATCTTGTCTATCCAGGGTCTTTTGTTGTCCCATATGAATTTTTGGATGATAATTTTCTACCTCTGGGAAGAACATTGTGGGTACTTTGATTGGCACTACATTGAATCTATAGATTGTTTTGGTAAGATGGTCAATTTCCAAAGTATGTTTAGGAATTCACATTTTCCCCTTTAATTTTATGTTACTCTAAAGTATGAATATGTGGCCTCCACAGATATACCAAAATTACAAAGTCTGAAAATAAGTGGTAAATTAATTCTAGAGCCCTTTAAGCGATTCACATTTTAACAATGCAGTTGCTTTCAGATAAAAAGAGATATAACATTAACGTTGCTCAGCCTCTGTCTATAAGAAACACACCTCACCTTCAAGGACAGGCCCCATCTTAAGGTGAAAGGATAGAAAAAATATTTCAAGCAAATGGTACAAAAAAGCAAGCAAGAGTTGCTATTTTAATATTAGACAAAATAGATTTCAAAGTAAAACTAATCAGAAGAGATGAAGAGGGTCACTACATCCTTATCAAAGGATCAATCAATCAATCATGAAGATCTCACAATCATAAATATATATGCACCAAATTCTCGTGCACCCAACTTTATAAACACAATCCTAAAGACCTTAAGATACAGATTAATCCCAACACACTAATAGTGGGGGAGTTCAGTACTCCACTGGGCACTTTGGATAGGCCAACTGATCAAAGAACAAACAGAGAGACATCTGAACTTAACAATATGATACACAAAATGGACCTAACAGAAATCTACCAAATATTCTACCCCAAAACCAAAGCATATACTGTCTACTCAGCACCCCATGGAACATTCTCCAAAACTGACCATATACTGGGACACAGAGCAAACCTCAACAAATAATAAAAAAAAATCGAAATGATTCCATGCATCTGATCAGACCACAGTGCAATAAAGCTTAATATTAGCAGGAGAAAGACGCCTCCTAGGTACAAGGACATATGGAGGCTAAGCAACACACTATTGAATAGTGAATGGGTAAAAGGAGAAATAAATAAAGAAATAAAAGCATTCCTGGCAGTAAATGACACCTTAGAAGCAGTCCTGAGAGAAAAAAATTCATAAACTTAAGTGCCTACACTAAGAAAACAGAAAGAGCAAAAATAAATGACTTAACACTGCCAGTAAAAACACTTGAGAGGAAGGAACAAAAGAATCCTAAATCCACCAGACAGGAAGAAATAACAAAAATCAGAGTGGAAATAAATGAAGTACAAAAAAAAGTCAATGAATCCAAGAGCTGGATCTTTGACAAGATAGACTTCTAGCCCAACTGACTAAAAGAAGGAAAGAACAACTCCAAATCAACCAAATCAAAGATTAAAAGGGAAACATCACAACAGATAGTGAAAGGATTCAGGAAATTTTAAGGGAATACTTCAAAAATATATAATCTACTAAATTTGAAAACCTAAGGGAAATGGATGAATACCTGACATCATGGAATCCACCAAGACTTAACCAGGAAGAAATTCACAGCTTAAATAGACCCATAACAAAGGAGTAAATTGAAACTGTAATAAAAATTCACCCAACTAAAAAAAGCCCAAGTCCAGATGGATTCACAGCAGAATCCTATAAGCATTTAAAGGAGACCTACAGCCACCACAACCCAAATTATTCAAGAGGATAAAAACAGAAGGAAATTTCCTAAATTCCTTCTATGAAGCCAACATCACTTTAATAACAAAACCAGGCACGCTGGAGAGATAGCTTAGCGGTTAAGAACACCGACTGCTCTTGCAGAGGACCCAGGTTCGATCCCCAGCACCCACATGGCGGCTAAGAACCGTCTGTAACTCCAATTCCAGGAGAACTCCAGTTCCAGGGAAATCCGAGATCCTCTTCTGACCTCTGTGGCATTGCACAACACGGGTGCACAGACCTACATGCAGACAGTACATTCATACACATACAAAAATAAATAAAATAAAAAATAACAAAACCAGGCAAAGATATAACCAAAAAAGAGAAAACTATAGGCGCTTTTCATTAATAAACATAAGATGCAAAATTTCTCAACAAAATACTTGTAAAACATATACAGGCGCATATCAAAAAAATCATCCACCCTGACCAAGCTGGATTCATACCAGAGATGCAGGGATGGTTAAACATATGAAAATCAATAAATGTCATAAATCACATAAGCTGACTGAAAGACAAAAACCACATGGTCATCTCAATTGATGCAAAAAGGTCTTAGACAAAATTTAGCATGTCTTCATGTTTAATGAACTGGAGGGAATTTGACTGGAGGGACCATTTCTCAACAAAATTAAAGCCATATAGAACAAACTCAAAGCCAGCACTATCCTAAATGGGGAAAATTTAGAAACATTCCCCTAAAAGTCAGAAATCCGGCAAAGCTGCTTCCTATCCCCCTTCAGTTTCAATATAGTACTTGAAATGCTCAGGATAGCAATAAGACAAAAGGAAATTAGCAGAGTACTAATTGGAAAAGAGGAAGTTAAACTATTCCTTTTTTGCAGATGACATGATTGTTTACCAAAACTCCACCAGAAAAATTATAGAAACCATCAACAGATTCAGTAAAGTGGTGGGATACAAAATTAACTTAGAAAAATAGGTAGCCTTTGTGAAATAACAAGCAGTTGGAGAAGGAATACAAGGAGACTTTCTCACTCACACTAGCCTCAAAAAATAAATTATCTAGGAACAAACTTGAGTGAACACAGTAAAAATCTCTACAAAGAAACTTTTAAATCACTCAAGAAAGAGATTGAGGAAGATACTAGAAGATAAAAAAAACCTCCCATGCTCATGTATTAGAAGAATCAATATAGTAAAAATGACAGCCCTGCCCAAAATAATATACAGATTCAATGCAATATACAGATTCATAGACCTAGAAACAATAACCTAAAGTTCATATGGAGAAACAAAAGACCTGGATAGCCAAAGCAACCCTGAGCAAAAAGAACAATACAGGGGGATTATCATACCAGACTTCAAACAATGCTATAGGGCTACATTCATAAAAACAGCTTGGTATTGGCACACACACACACACACACACACACACACACACACACACACACACAATACCCAGACACATAGATCAATGGAACAAAATTGAGAATCCAAATCTGACCACATTTAATTTCATCCATCTCATATTTGACAAAGGGACCATGAAGACTCAATGGAGGAAAGATAGAATCTCCAGCACATGGTGTTGGCATAAATGGATCACCACTTGTAGAAGAATAAAACTAAGCTCCTACATCTCACCATGTAAAAAAAATCAACTCCAAATGGATCAAAGACCTTAAACTGAAACATGAAACTCTGGAAATGATAGAAGAAAATGTTAGTATTAACCTCTAAGACATAGGCATAGGGGAAAACTTCCTAAATCAGATAGCAGCTGTGCAAAAAATAGGGTCAACAATTGATAAATGGGACCTTATTAAACTCAAAAGCTTCTGTGCAGTGAAAGAAACAAAGAAGTGAAGTGAATATCCACAGAGTGGGAGGAAACCTTTACAAGTGACACAACTGATAGAGCATTAACATCCAGAGTGTATAAACTACTCAAAAAAAAAAAAAAAGGAGGAAGAAAACATGCCACACTCAAAAGATGCAGTCAAGAGCTGAACAGGAACTTCACAGATGAAGAAGATGGCTGAGAAACATCTTTTAAAATGTTCAACATCAGTAATAATTAAGGAAATGAACAATAAAACCACCTTAACATTTTATCTTACTCCTGTAAGTCTAGCTATGATCCAGAAAACAAAGTATACCAAATCCTGGAGAGGTTGTGGGGAAAGGGGAGTACTCATCCACTGCCAGTGGGAATGCAAGCTCAGAAACTGAAAATGAGTTACCACCTAACCCAGTCATACCACTCTTAGGTATACACCCACAAGACTCATCCTATCTCAGAGATCCATGCATATCTATGTTATTGCAGCTCTCTTCACAATAGCAAAGAGTTGGAAGCAACCCAAGTGGCCCTCAACCATAGAGTGGATAGAGAAAATGTGGTACATCTACACTATGGAATTCTATGTAGCAGTAAAGAAAGATGAAGCCATGAACTTTGAAGGTAAATGGATGGAACTCAAAGCCATTAATGCTAAGTGAAGTAACACAGTCCCAGAAAAACAAACAGTAGATGGTATCCCTCATTTTTAGATGCTAGCACCAAGTCCATAGTTGAAAGTTGTGATGGTTAATCCTGGGTGTCAACTTGACTGGACTAAGGAACAAATAAGAGAAAAAGGATCTTCAGATAGGACCACCTCAACCCGGATCGCCCACCCCAAACGCAGGCATTACCTTCTGATGGCAAGCAGTATTAAAGGCCACGGCAGAGGGAGCTGGTCCCTTATTTCCTGTGGCTTGCCTCTCTCTCACTGGTGAGTTTGTCTTGCTGCTGTGATCAACCCTTCAGATCCCAGCGTGTACTGAGACTGGCAGATCTCCTGGAATCCATCGGACCTTCAGCACCAGATTGGGACTACTGAGACATCCAGCCTTGCGGACTGAGCAGTTCCCTGGATTCTCAGCCTCTCCAGTGTGGCGCAGCTACTGTTGGACTCCTTGAACTCTGTCATGTGAGCAAATCAATAAATTGTATATAGCTATATATTCATCCTGTTGCTTCTGTTTCTGTAGAGAACCCTGACTAATACACAATTTGGTACCAGGAGTGGTTCTAGAGAAACAGAATTCAAAGGATGAATTTCTTTAGAGGGCTTGGTAGTTTCTGGAGCCAGTTCTCCAACCCAATGAAGCCTAGAGTTACTGAAGGCTCTCCTGGTGGCATGAAGAGGTATAATAATCCTTGGTGCAGACTATTTGATGTAATTATGAGGATAGATTCATTTGACTCACCTAACTCACCTCTTCTGAGAAGAAAGGAATTTAATGACTCTATATATAAAACATTTGAGAAATTGCAGAAAAATAAGGAAAATAATGATGTTGCCTGGTTGCTCTTAGCATCTCTGTATAAAGTGATAGAGGAAAATAAGGACTCAACATTGGATTTCAGCAGTAGCGAATCCCATCCAGTTAACCAGTTTCCAGGTTTGAGGCAGTTCACAGACCCAGAACCCCTTGAATTAAGGGGTGGCTCAGTTCCAGTGAGGAAGGACCTTGTCACAATACCAAACAGTTATGCTGTTTACCTTCCTCCTGTCCTTCCCCAGAGGGACCTGAGGCCTTTTACTAGGGTAACTGTACACTGGGGAAAGGAAATAATCAGACCTTTTAAGGCCTATTGGATACTGGTTCTGAGTCAACACTGATCCCAGGAGACCCTAAAAAAGCATTGTGGCCCTCCAGTTAAAGTAGGGGCCTATGGAGGTCAGGTGATAAATGGAGTTTTGCCTGAAGTCCGAATCACAGTGGGCCCAGTGGTACTCAGAACTTATCCTGTGGTTATTTCCCCAGTCCCATAATATATAATTGGGATAGATATAATTAGAAATTGGCAGAATCACCACATTGGTTCCCTGACCTATGGAGTGAAGGCTATTTTGGTTGGAAAGGCCAAATGGAAACCATTGGTGTTGCCTCTACCAGGGAAAATAGTGAACTAAAAACAGTATCGTATCCCTGGAGGGATTGCAGAAATTAGTGCCACCATCAAGGATTTGAAAGATGCAAGGGTGGTGATTCTTACCACATCTCCATTTAACTCTCCAATTTGGCCTGTGAAAAAGACAGATGGATCATGGAGAATGACAGTTGACTATGGAAAACTCAACCAAGTAGTGACACCAATTGCAGCCAGTGTCCTTACTTGAGCAGATTAATATGTATCCTGGTCCCTGGTATGCAGCTATTGATCTGGCAAATGCTTTCTTCTCAATACCGGTTCATAGACCACCAGAAGCAATTTGTTTTCAGCTGGAAAGGCCAATGGTATAACTTTACTGTCTTACCCCAAGGGTATGTTAACTCTTCAGCCTTGTGCCATAACTTAGTTAGAAGGGATGTTGATTGCTTGACTCTTCCACACAATATCACACTGATCCACTATATTGATGATGTTATGCTGATTGGACCCAGTGAACAGGAGGTAGCAGCTAGTTTAGATTTGTTGGTAAAGCATATGCACATGAGAGGATGGGAAATAAACCCAACTAAAATTCAAGGGCCATCTACCTCAGTGAAGTTTCTAAGGGTTCAGTGGTGTGGAGCATGCAGAGACATTCCTTCTAAATGAATAAGTTTTAAAGAATAAGTTGTTGCACCTGGCCCCTCCCTCCACCAAGAAAGAATCACAACGTTTAGTGGGACTTTTTGGATTCTGGTGGCAGCACATTTCTCATCTGGGTGTGTTACTACGTCCCATATATCAGGTGACTCAAAAGGCAGCAAAATTTGAGTGGAGCTTGGAACAGGAAAAGGCTCTTCAACAGGTCCAGGATGTAGTGCAGGCTGCTCTGCTCTTAGGGCCATATGATCCAGCAGATCCAATGGTGCTTGAGGTATCAGTGACAGATAGAGATGCCATCTGGAGTCTGTGGCAGGCTCCCATAGGGGAATCACAGAGGAGACACTTGGGATTTTGGAGTAAGGCTCTACCTTCATCTGCAAACAACTATTCTCCTTTTGAGAGACAGCTCTTAGCCTGCTATTGGGCCTTAGTGGAAACTGAACGTTTGACAATGGGCCACCAAGTCACCATGCGACCTGAGCTGCCCATCATGAGCTGGGTGTTATCTGACCCACCAGACCATAAAGTAGGATGTGCACAGCAACAGTCCATTGTCAAATGGAAGTGGTACATACGGGACAGGGCCCGGGCAGGCCCTGAGGGCACAAGCAAGCTACATGAAGAAGTTGCCCAAATGCCTATGGTTCCCACTCCTGTTACAATGTCTCCTGGGCTTAAGCATGCACCTATGGCTTCATGGGGTTTGCCCTATGATCAGTTGACTGAGGAAGAGAAGACTAGGGCCTGGTTTACTGATGGTTCTGCACGCTATGCAGGCACCACCCAGAGGTGGACAGCTGCAGCATTACAGCCAATTTCTGAAACAACCCTAAAGGACACTGGTGAAGGAAAGTCTTCACAGTGGGCAGAACTTCGGGCAGTGCACATGGTTGTGCATTTTGCCTGGAAGGAGAAATGGCCAGAGGTTCGATTATATACTGATTCATGGGCTGTAGCCAATGGTTTGGCTGGATGGTCAGGGACTTGGAAGGAGCATGACTGGAAAATTGGTGAGAAAGACATTTGGGGAAGAAGTATGTGGATAGAGCTCTCTGAATGGTCAAAGGATGTGAAGATACTTGTGTCTCATGTAAATGCTCATCAAAAGGTGATCTCAGCAGAGGATGAGTTTAATAATCAAGTAGATCGGATGACTCGTTCTGTGGATAGTCAGCCTCTTTCTCCAGCTATCCCTGTTGTTGCTCAATGGGCCCATGAACAAAGTGGTCATGGTGGCAGAGATGGAGGTTATGCATGGGCTCAACAGCATGGACTCCCACTCACTAAGGCTGATCTGGCTACAGCTGCTGCCGAGTGCCAGATTTGCCAACAGCAGAGACCAACATTGAGCCCCCGATATGGTGCTATTCCCCGGGGTGACCAGCCAGCAACCTGGTGGCAGGTTGACTACATTGGACCACTTCCATCATGGAGGGGACAGCGTTTTGTTCTTACAGGAATAGATACTTATTCTGGTTATGGATTTGCCTTTCCTGCACGTAATGCTTCTGCCAAAACTACCATCCAGGGACTTACGGAATGCCTTATCCACCGTCATGGTATTCCTCACAGCATTGCTTCTGATCAAGGAACTCACTTCACAGCCAAAGAAGTGCGACTGTGGGCCCATGGTCATGGTATCCACTGGTCTTACCATGTTCCCCACCACCCAGAAGCAGCTGGCTTGATAGAACGATGGAATGGCCTCTTGAAGACACAGTTACAGCGCCAATTAGGTAGCAATACCCTGGAGGGCTGGGGCAAGGTTCTCCAGCAAGCAGTATATGCTTTGAATCAGCGTCCACTATATGGTACTGTTTCTCCTATAGCCAGAATTCATGGGTCCAGGAACCAAGGGGTGGAAGTGGGAATGATTCCACTCACTATCACCCCTAGTGACCCAGTAGGAAAATTTTTGCTTCCTGTACCCACGACCTTGCGTTCTGCTGGTCTAGACGTTTTGGCTCCAATGGGGGGAGTGCTTTTGCCAGGAGATACAGCAAACGTTCTATTGAACTGGAAGCTAAGACTTCCCCCTGGCCACTTCGGGCTTCTACTGCCTTTAAGCCAACAGGCTAAGGAAGGAATAACAGTAGTAGGAGGAGTGATTGATCCAGACTACCATGGGGAAATTGGACTTTTTCTCCACAATGGGGGCAAGGAAGATTATGTCTGGAAGGCAGGAGATGCTGTAGGGCGCCTTCTGGTGCTACCATGTCCTATGATTAAGGTCAATGGGAAACTCCAACAACCCAAACCAGACAGGACAATAAATGGCCCAGACCCTTCAGGGATGAAGGTATGGGTCACTCCTCCAGGGAAAGAGCCAAGACCTGCAGAGGTGCTTGCTGATGGCGGAGGAAATACAGAATGGGTAGTAGAAGAAGGTAGTCATAAATATCAGCTGAAGCCACGGGACCAGTTGCAGAAACGTGGATTATAATAGATATTAACCTTCGTCCTATTTGGTTAAGAATGTGCTTGTTTATATATGTATATATATATATGTATATATGTATGTATATTAAGTGGATACTTGTGTTCCCCTTTGAATGTGCAACTGAGATAAGTGTTTAAGTGTTGTCATATTTAGGGTATTAAATATTGAAGGACTAAGTGTTCCTCAAAGACATTACCACCAACTCTAAGATAATGCTTTGCAATTGCACACAGGACACTTATAACATGTTAGAATTATGACCTTGCCATTTTTCACAGTTGACATTTAAGCATAACATAAAGGAGAGGCTATTTATTGGGTGTCAAGTTGACAAGGGTTGGACTTGTGATGGTTAATCCGGGGTGGTCAACTTACTGGACTAAGGAACAAATAAGAGAAAAAGATCGTTGGGATTGGACCTCCTCAACCCGGATGGCCCACACCAAAATGTGGGGCGTTACCTTCTGCTGGTAGGCTGTATTTAAGGCCATGACAGAGGGAGTCTGGTCCCTTTTTCCCTGCAGGTTTCCGCTCTCACTGGTGGTTTTCGTGCTGCTGGTGATCAACCCTTCAGATCCCAGCTTGTACTGATACCGGCAGATCGTCTTGGAATCCATCGCGCCTTTCAGCACCAGATTGGGGACTACTGAGACATGCAGCCTGCAGACTGAGCAGGTTTCCTTGGTTTCTCAGCCTCTCCAGTGCAGCAAAGCTACTGTTGGACTCATTGAACTCTGTCACATGAACAAATCAATATTTGGTATATAGCTATATTCATCCTGTTGTTTTTGTTTCTTTAGAGAACCCGACTAATAAAAAAAGGAAGCTGGAGAAATTAATGTATATTTCTTTTTTATCTTTAGGAAAACTATGGCTGTTTATAATGTGAATTTCTTAAAGGCTCTAAGTTTAACTGACCACGTATTTCAGGACTTTGTAATTGTGGTATATGTGTTGGAGAGTATGTAGTTCATATTTTAAAGTAATGTAAAATTAAAAGGGGAAAATGTGAACTCTCTTCTCGATGTAGTTCGTATTAACATATAGAGTCCCTATTTTTTTCAGAGCCATAATTTTTTGGGAATATGTTACATATAAATTATATTATATATATATATATATATATAATATTCCATATTTTGGAGCAATACAAATGGGAGGGAACAACAAGGACAAAAGGACTGGGTCAAAGAACTGACTGAAGCAGTTCTACCCAAATAAGTTCTGCAGAGAAAAACTCTAAAAAGACTGAGAAAAAGATGCAAGACATGTATGCAAGAAAACATGAACTAGGGTTGTGTGGGGAATGTGGAATAGAGAATGTGTCTAAATTGGACTGAGAAATGATGTATGAAATACAAAAAGCATCAATAAATTTTTTTATAAAAGGATAGTCATTTTCTTTTTTATAAATTAGTTTTAGGATAATTGTTTTATTGATGTTTTGTGTATTTCATACATCATTTTCAGTTCAATTTAGACATATCCCCTTTCCCTTCCACCCACCCCACCCCAGTTCATGCATTCTATAATATATGTTCTGTATCTTTCTCTCCATCTTTTTAAACGTTTTCTTTGTAGAGGTTTATTGCTTTGGGAAGATTTTAACTCTATCAATCCGTTCTTTGACCCAGTCCTTATGTTATTGCTTCCTCAAATTTGTATTGTTCCAAACTTTGCATGTATAAATGTAATACATGTACCAGAATTATGTCCTCTGGGAATAAACTGTATGTCAATTCTGAAATATGTTTAGGAATTCACATTTTTCCCTTTAATTTTACATTACTCTAAATTATGAATACATACATTCCACCCATATACATTAATTACCATGTATGAAAATAAGTGGTAAGGTAATTCTACAGCCCCTTAAGAGAATCACATTATAACAGAACAGTTGTTTTCAGAAAGAAATAAAACAATAGCATTGCTCATCTTGTATTTCAACTGGGGATTGCATGCTAGCATCCACAAATGAGGGAAACCATTCCCGTTTTGTTTTGGGGGAGACTATGTTATTTCACTTAGCATAATGGCTTTGAGTTCCATCCGTTTACCTGCAAAGTTCATGATGTCATCTTTCTTTACCTCTGAATAAACTCCATTATGTAGATGGACCACATTTTCCTTATCCACTCCTTAGCTGAGGGCCATTTGTGTTGGTTCCAGCTTGTCATGTAAATTGCTACCAACTTTTTCTTCTATCACCTTCAGAATTTCAGTTTTCATGTTGAGGTCTTTGATCCATCTGAAGATGATTTTTGTACAGAGTGAGTGATAGAGATTTTTTTTTCTGCTACAAATAGTGATCCGGTTTTGCCAGCACCATTTGTTGAAGATGCTCTCTTTCCTCCAATGAGCTTTTTTGGCCCCTTTATCAAATATGAGGTGGCTTAAATTGTATGAGTTCAAGTTCAGATCTTCAATTATTTTTCCATTGGTCAATGGCGCTATTTTTATGTCAGTACCTGGCTGTCTTTATGACTATAGCCCTGTAATGTATTTTGAAGTCTGGTTAGGTGATCCCCCCTGTATTAGATTATTTGCTCAGGGTTGCATTTGTTCGGGGTCTTTTGTATTTCCATATGAATTTAGGGACTTTTTTTCCATGTCTATGAAGAAACTCATGGGTATTTTAATTAGGATTGCATTGATTCTGTGTATTAATTTAGGTAGAATGGGCATTTTTACTATATTAATTTTTCCAATCCATGACCATGGGAGGTCTTTCCATCTTTTGATGTCATCTTCAATCTCCTTCTTCAGGGGTTTAAAATTTTTGTTGTAGAGATCTTTGGTGTCTTTGGTTAGGTTTGTAACCAGGTGTTTTATTTATTTATTTTTTTTTTTTGAGGCTATTGTGAGTGGGAAGGTCTCCTTATATTCCTTCTCCAGTTGCTTGTTGTTGATGTAAAGAAAGGTTACTGATTTTTCTAGGTTAATTTTGTAGCTCAACACTTTACTAAAACTCTTAATCGTTTCTAGGAGTTTTCTGGTGGCGTTTTTAGCATCCCTTAGGTAAACTATCATATCATCTGCAAAAAGGGATATTTTGACTTCCTCTTTTCCAACTAGTATTATTTTAATTTCCCATTCCTACCTTATGGCCCTAGCTAGAATTTCAAGTACTATATCGAAGAGGAGTGGCAATAGAGAGCAGCCTTGCCAGGTTCCCGCCTTTAAGGGGAATGCTTCTGATTTTTTTTCCATTTAGGATGATATAGGCTGTGGCTTTTGTTGTATATGGCTTTGGTTATACTGAGGAATGCTCCCTTCAGTACAATTCCCTCTAGAAATTTAAACATGAAGGGATGCTGGATCTTGTCCAAGGCTTTTTCTGCATCAATCAAGATGATTGTGTGATTTTTGTCTTTCAGTATATTTATGTGTTTTATGATATTTATTGATTTACATATGTTGAGCTATCCCTGTATCTCTGTAATGAATCCAACTTTACCAGAATGGATGATCTTTTTGATATCGGTCTGTATGCAATTTGCAAGTATTTTGTTGAGAAGTTTTGCATCTGTGTTCATTAATGAGATAGGTTTATAGTTTCCTTTCTTGGTTGTGTCTTTGCCTGGTTTTGGTATTAGAGTGATGCTGGTTTCATAGAAGGAATTTGGGTGATTTCCCTCTATTTGTATCCTTCTGAAAATTTTGAGTAGTAAAGGTTGTAAGAGTTCTTTAAATGTTTTATAGAATTCTGCTGTGAAAACATCTGGGCCTGGGAGGGGTTTTTTTATTACATTTTCAATTTATTCACATGTTATGAGTCTGTTTAAACTGTCATTCTCTTCTTGGTTTTGCTTTGTTGATTCCCAGGATTTCAGATATTCATCAATTTGTCTTAGGTTTTCAAACTTAGTAGAGTATATGTTTTTGAAGTATTCTTTTATGATTGTCTGTATCTTTTCTTTATCTGTTGTGATGTTTCAGTTTCATCACAAAAACTATTAATTTGGAGTTGCTCTTTCTTTCTTTTCATTAACTGGGCTAGAGGTCTATCTTGTGTATGTTTTCAAAGAACCAGCTTTTGGATTCATTGATTATTATTATTATTTTTTTTTGTATTGTTTTCTTTGTTTCTATTTCATTTGTTTCTGCTCTGATTTTTGTTATTTCTTCCTGTCTGTTAGGTTTAGGGTCCATTTGTTGTCTCGCAAGTGTTTTTAGCTGCAGTGTTAGATCATTTATTCGTGTCCTTTCTGTTTTATTAATGTGGGCACTTAGGGCTATAAATTCCCCTCTTAGGACTGCTTTTCAAGTATCTCACAGGGTTTGTTGTGTTGTATTGTCTCTTCCATTTAGTTCCATGAAAACTTTTATTTCATTCTTTATTTCTTCCCTGATCCTTTCATTATTCAGGATTGTATTGTTAGACTCTAGGTGTTCTTGTAGGTAGTAGGGCTTATTCTGGTGTTAATATTGAGCTTTATTGCACTTTGGTATGATAGAATGCATGAAATAAATTCAATCCTTTTGTTTTTGTTGAGATTTCTTTTGTGTCCCAATATGGATTCACTTTGGGGGAATATTTCATGGGGCACTGAGTAGAAAGTATATTCTCTGGTGTTTGGATGGAATATTCTGTAGATGTCTGCGAGGTCCATTTGTTGTATTATATTGTTCAGTTCCAATGTATCTCTGTTTATTTTTTGTCCAGTTGGTCTATCCAAGGGGCTCAGTTGTGTATTGAAGTTGCCCACTATTAATGTGCTGGGATGAATCTGTGTCTTGAGGAACTCCAGAATTGTGTTTACATAGTTCAGTGACCCTGGTTTGGGTCCATAAATATTTAGGATTGTGAATTCTTCCTGGCTAATTGTTACTTTAATAAGGATGGAATGGTTCTCTTTGTCTATTCTGATTGGCTTTACTCTGAAGTCTATTTTGCTTGATATTAGAATAGTAACTCCTGGTTGCTTTCTGGTACCATTTGTTTGGAATATATTTTCCATCCTTTCACTTTAAGTTGGTGTCTGTTCTTCAGGGTGAGATGGGTTTCTTTTAGAAGGCATATAGATGGATTCTTTGTTCTAATCCATTCTCCCAGTCTATGTATTTCAATTGGGAAGTTTAGACTTTATTTAAGGTTATCATTTAGAGATGTATCTTCATTCCTTTCAACTTATTTTTTGTTTGCATTCTTGGTCTAGGTTTGTATTTACCCTATTATGCTTTTATTATTTTCTCTCTCTACCTGGTTGGGGATAGTTGCTCCTTTCTTCTGTTCTTTGAATTGCTTCAAGTATTTTCTGAAATGTTGGGGGTTTTTGATATGTATTATTTCATTCTGTTTATGTCATGAAATATTTTTCTTTCTCCTTCAACTACAATTGACATTTTTGCTGGGTATAGCAATCGAGGTTGGCATCTAAATTCCTTTAGCACTGGGAATACTTTGATCTAAGTTCTTATGGCTTTCATAGTTTGCACTGAGAAGTAAACTGTAATTCTGATGGGTTTCCCCTTATATGCATTTTGTTGTTTTTCTCTTGTAGCTTTCAGTATTTTGTCTTTGATTTTAGCATCTAGCATGTTAACTATTATATGGCATGGGGAATGTCTTTTCTGTTCTTGTCTATTTGATGTTCTATGTGCTTTGTGTATTTGTATGGGTTTGTCTTTTTTCAGTTTGGGGAAATTTTCTTCTATTATCCTGTTGAAGATCTAATTAATACCCTTATCTTGGGATTCTTCTCTTTCCTCTATAACTATGATGCAGAGATTTGGTCTTTTCATAGTATCCCACAATTCCTGGTTATTCCACACTTCTGTTTTTTAAATTATTTTCATAATCTTCACTTGAGCATTTTAGTTGTTCCATGTTATCTTGCAGGTCTGACGTTCTATTTTCTCCATCCATTCTGCTTCTGAGGCTTTCTTCTATCCTTTCCTGTTGATTGGATGAGTGTTCTATTTCCTTTTTCACTTCTTCCTGTGATTTCTTTAGTATGTCCACTTCCTTTTGGAGCTTGTCATTCTCTACTTTTAGCTCCTTGCTTTGCTGGTCAGTTTCTATTTTCATTTCAGCCTGGAATCTTTTCAGTGTTTCCACTTCTTTCCAGAGTTTGTCATTCCCTCCCTCTAGTTCTTTTTGAAGTTTGTGTTTCTCTTCCTCTAGTTCTTTTTGGAGTTTGTCATTCTCTCCCTCTAGTTCTTTGCGGAGTTTATCATTCTTTCCTTCTAGATACTTCCTGAGTTTTTCATTCTTTTCCCTTCATTCTGTGATTTGTTCTTTATAGTCTCTGATTTCTTTGAATATGTCTAGGATTGTTCTTCTAAGTCCATGTCTTGGTTTCCTTCCAGGAAGATCTCATTGTAGGGATCATCTATAGGAATCACTGAGTTCGGTGTGGATTTATTAAGTTTTTCCCATGTTGCTATTTTTCGATGCAGCTTTGGCATTTGGGTTATTTCTTTAGTTTGGATTCTGGTGCTAATTTCAAATGTTAATATTGATTATTAGTTGGTCACTCACTGTGCTTCCTGCTGTTCAGTTCTATGTTGGCTGTGGAGCCTAGAATCACTAACACCATACCTGTTAGATCATCTGCACAGCAACTCCACCAGTTTACTGGATCCTCTGTACCACTTTTGTGTGCTGGGCTCCTAGGCATCTTGCTGAGGATGGCTCATGTGGGAGGGAGGAGGAGCATGGTGTTCTGCCAGGTTCCCGAGCCCCAGTCCTCTGGTACTTTCTCTGGTTGCTCAAACCTTCCCAGCCCACCTCGGTCATTTTCACAATATTTATTCTACCAATCCATGAGCATGGTAGGTTTTTCCATCTCCTAGTGTCTTCCTCTATGTCCTTAAATATTTGAAATTTTCATTGTAAAGATCTTTAATGTTTTTGAATATTCTTATCCATAATTATTTTATTTTTTAGTTACTGTGAATGAGAGAATTTCCTTGTATGCTTTTTATGAATGTTTGTTGTTGGTATATATAAAGGTTACTGATTTTTTGCTAGTTGATTTTGCCACCTGCTACTTTCATGAAAGTATTAATCGTTTTTGTTAATTTTGTGGTGAAATTTCTGGATGTCATGTACAATATAATAATGTCTGCAAATAAAGATAATTGACCTCTTCTTTTCCAATTACTATTCTTTTAATTTCCTTCTCACATCTTATTGCTCTTGCAAGGATTTCAAGAACTACATCGTAAAGGAGTGGAGATGAGGACAATCGTGTCTCATTCCTGATTTTAATGGGAAGGCTTCAGTTTTTCTCCATTTAGAATGATGTTGCTTGTCGATTTGAGGTAGATAGCATTAATGACATCTAGGTATGTTCCTTCCAGACCAGTTCCTTCTAGGACTTTTAACATTAATGGAAGTTGGATTTTTGTCAACATCTCTTTCTGCCGCTATTGATATCAGCATGTGATTTTTGTCTATAAGACCATGTGTACGTTTTATGAAATTTGTTGATTTATTTTTTTAATTTTTTTTTATTTTTATTAATTTTATTTATTTCTGTATGTGTATGAATGTACTGTCTGCATGCAAGTTTGTGCACCCGTGTCGTGCAACGCCGCGGAATTCAGAAGAGAGTCTCGGATTCCCCTGGAATTGGAGCTTCAGGCGGTTCTCTGCCGCCATGTGGGTGCTGGGGATTGAACTCGGGTCCTCTGTAAGAGCGGTTCGTGCTCTTAACCACTAGGCCATCTCTCCAGCCCCCGAAATTTGTTGATTTACATATATTGAACCTTCCCTGATTGTTGTGGATGATTTTTTTTGTCTTTTTGAGACAGGGTTTCTCTGTAGACCCAGCTGGCTTGGAACTCACTCTGTAGACCATACTGGCCTTGAACTCACAGAGATTTCCCTGTCTCTGCCTCCCAAGTGCTAGGATTAAAGTTGCGCACCACCACAACTGGCATGGATGATGTTTTTGATGTGAGTCTGTATTTGATTTGTAATTTGTTAGAGTGTTTTTATATATAGTTTTCTTTCTTTGTTGTATCTTTACCTGGTTTTGGAATTAAAGTGCTGCCAGCTTCATCGAAGGAGTTTTGAAGATTCCCTCTGTTTCTATCTTTTTTTAATAATGTAAGCAGTATTGGTTGTAAGCCTTATATGACTATCTGGTACAAGGTAGAATTCTGCTGTGAAGCCATTTGACCTGGGCATTTTTTTAGTTGTGATATTTTTATTACTGTTTCAATTTCCTCATTGGTTAAGGGTGTATTTTATCTGTTGATCTCTTCCTACTTTAATAT
This sequence comes from Rhizomys pruinosus, assembly GCA_009823505.1. NCBI lineage: Eukaryota > Metazoa > Chordata > Mammalia > Rodentia > Spalacidae > Rhizomys > Rhizomys pruinosus. The sequence continues at coordinate 4,653,462 of VZQC01007402.1, read as the reverse complement.
TGTTGTTGTCCATGACTCCATTTCTTTTAGTTTTTAAATTTAATGGAGTATATAGTCTTAAAGTGTTCCCTTTCAACATTCTTGGATTCAACATTCTTGATTTTTTTTTTTTTTGGTGTTGTTTGTGATGTTTCCCCTTTAGTCTGATTTTGTTAATTTTGATATGTTCTTTCGTTCTTTTGTCTAGCTGGGCCAAAGGTCTGCTTATCTTTTTTTTTTAGTCCTTAAAATTCTTTTTTGATTTGCTCTTGTGCATTCTTCGTGACCAGCATTTTCAAATTCAGATCAGGCATATTTTTCCCTTCCCTCCCCCCACCCTCCCACCCATCCCGCATCATGTATTTGCAACACTAGTCTTGCATTCTTTCTCTGTTTTTTTTTTTCATTTTTTAGCTATAAAGTGATAATCCATGAGTAACAGCATCCTTCATGCCAAACCAATCCTGCACAGTGCTTTGTGCCCAACCCTACACGCCACCACCATCCTAGTGGGGGTGACAGTTGTTTGTTCATCAAGTTGTCAAATGAGTCCAGACTACATCACTGTAGTTTCACACCATTACACCCCAATCGCAGCCTTACATTCCTACCCTACCACGCCCCGTCTTCCATAGATTGTTTCCCTAGCTCTAGAGACAGGGCACAGGCTTAGACAGGCAAAGTGAAAGAGACAGTCCCTGCTCTCTGGGAGCGTGACTTGGACTCTGGGTCGCAATTCTGCCTGTTTTCCTTTTCATTCACCGAGTTATGTTCAGGAAGAACCTTTCGACTACTGATGAAGGCACAAGCAAGAATGGACCATTAGGTATTTAATCAGCACTAATAGATTAGGTAGCGTCTACTTATGGGCATAGACATACATTGTTTGGATTGAGTATATGTTTATCTATGGAGGTCTGACATCTATGGTCCCCCTGTTAAGAATGACAGGGTCCTTACGTGGCGTCTATAATCATTCCGTACCGGTGTGAAGGATGATAAGCTTGTCGCCGTAACAGCCATGGGTTATTTCTCTCAAGGGAGAGTCAATAGCCATTAGGATTTGGGATATACATGCACATGGCTGCCACTCTGCACAGTGATTATCCAGGAGGCAAGGGGGGTGTAGCTGGTCCGTGACGATGGGAGTCTTGCTTGATGCGGGAGACCGCGTATTTGCTTCATTGGATGAGTGCCTTTGGTAACACTCTCTGCGCATTCAGAGGCCATCTGTGACACTTGCATGTGCACAGTCTGCAATACATCCTCCCATGTTCAACGTTCCGCGTTTCAGCGCAGGCTACCGAGTCCTCTCCCTCTCGTGCAGGTATCCCCAACTTAGGGGCAAGCGAGCCCTTCTATCCGTTTGGGGGCTTGAGTATTCCCTGGCCAAATCCCATGCGCCCCGTGAGTAGACAAAATCCATTGCTTGAGTGTCAGAAAGCCTCCACGGCATATTATACTTTGCCTAAGGGCATAGCCCAAGACTTTATTGATTATATTGGTTTTGAAAGAGAGTATAATCCTTCTTCACAGTTCAATCTATGTCTACTTAGTGTCCAATAAAGAAGGACACTTTTCTTTAACCCGTGTTTATAAGAGATACCTCTTATAAATAGTTGTCTTAAGCTATTTACAGTTGGAGAACAGACCTCATCAATTGTTAATATTTCTACTTCTTCTATGGGGGTAGGCAAGCAAAGTCTTCTAACTTCAAAACCTCCCTCTCAGCGCACCTAGGAAGGTAGAAGTTGTCTTAGGCTCATATATATTTCCAGAGAGAAGTGATCGTACAGAGGCGATGAGAAAGGATAGTAAGACAACAACAGAGTCAGACTGCATCCATGATATTAACTGAACTTTAAATGGTGAATTGGGAGGGGGGATGGGTGGGAGGGGACACGGGTGCTAATTTCTGACTTAAGGCATATTTAAATTGAGCGTGATGTTTCGCAAGTACAGTCTTTGCGCCAGACACTATCTATAGGAGACATCGGGGTTATCAGGACTCAGTATAAAAGTAATATGTCGTTATAACAAACACTTAGGGTTTACCAGACTCTGATAAAACGGTCATGCATCTGAGTTAACTGTTAGATATGAATTCGCTGTTGTCCACATTCTTATTTTACACAAAATCTTGTAGAGCAACTAACTTTGGGATTGGCACCCATACAAATTTATTCTTAATGTTTCTGTTTACAGTTCACTTGTAGCATTCTCTTTAAGATGATTTAAACATAAAATTTAAGTTTGTTTCCCAAGTTCCCATGATATAGTACCCCAAGAACAGCATGGGTGAATTTTGATGAAATCTGTGCTTGTTCCACCCTAGAGAGGGTCTAATTATAGTGATAGTACAACTTTCTTCTGGAGACTCAGGGTTAAAAAAAGGGGGGGGGGGATACAGACAGACATAAACCTTTTCGTCAAAAACATCTACAATTCAAATTGCTTTGAAAAGCTAACCCACGGGAAAAGATTTGTTTGTTCCAACAGGACAAAATGTCACCAACTTAATGGCTGAGAAAGAAAAGATACAGCTTTGCATTGAGTAGGATGTACCAAAAAGTGGCAACTGAAAGGTTGACCCCTCTGAACATTGAAAGGAAGAAAAGCCTCAGATTGCCATAAACATTGAACCCTTCTGTGGGTCTGCTATCTTTTTATCCTTTCAAAGAAACAGCTATTAGATTCATTGATTTTTTTGGGGGAGGGGTTGTTTCATTGTTTCTATTTCATAAATTTCTCCTCTGATTTTTGTTATTTCTTCTTGTCTACTACATTTTCGGTAAGTTTTTCTTGCCTTTCCAGAGCCTTGAGTTGTGCTGTTAAGTCCCTTATGTGTGTTCTTTCTAATTTTGTAACTACCTTAGGCACTGATAGCTATGAACTTCTATCTTAGGACTGCTTCTAAGGTGGCTCAGAAGTTTTGTTGCATTGTTTTCTTATTTTAACTTAGTTCCAGACATATTTTTATTTCTTTTTTAATTACTTCTTTTACCCATTGGTTGGTCATTCATGAGTGTGTTGTTTAATATTTATTAGTTTGTGTGGTTCTGAGACCTTCTTTTGCTGTAGATTATAAACTTCATTGGCCTGAGAGAATACATGGAATTATTTCAATTTTTTTTTAATTTTTTGACTTTTGCTTTGTGTCCCAGAATGTGGTCACTTTTAGAAAAGCTTGCATGAACTGCTGGATAGAAAGTGAATTCTTTGGGTGCATGGATGGAATATTCTGTAGATGTCTGTTAGGTCCATTTCATGTAAGATGTCAATTAATTTAATTTCTCTGTGTTTATTCTTTGTCCACTTGACCTGTCTCCTGTCTATTGAAGAGAGTGGGGTATTGAAGTTACCTACTATTACTCATTTGGGATTTATCTGGTTTTTTTTTTTAGTCCTGGAGTACTTTTTAATGAAATTGGGTGAACCAATGTTTAGTGTTTGTAATAACTTCTTGATCAATTGTTCCTTTGATTAGAATGAAGTCACCTTCTTTATCTGTTCTGATTAAATCTAATTTGAAATCCATTTTGTCAGATATTAGAATTGAAATACTTGCTTGCTTTTTAGAGCCATTTGCTTGGAATATTTTTCCATCATTTAACCCTAAGATAGTGTCTATTCTTGAAGATAAGATGAGTTTCTTGAAGACAACAAAAAGATGGATTTTCTTTCTTGATCCATTATGGAGTTGAAGCCATTAATATTTAATGATATTATTGAAAGCTGTGTACTTGATTCTGTCATTTTAATTTTCTTATGCCTGTTTTCTTGTATTGTGTTCCCTTTATTATATCCACCTTTTGTTTCTGTAGCAGCTTGAGTATACTCAATCCTCTCAGCAGTACATCATATTTTTCAAGTGTTCCCTGGAAAGCTGGTTTGGGAGACATGAATTCTTTCAGCTATTCCTGTCATAATTTTTTTCTGTTCCTCTTTGACCATGATAGATATTTTTGTTGGATAAATTATTCAAGATTGGCATCCAAGGTCATTTAGAACTAGGAATACTTTGGTCCAGGCTCTTCTGGCCTTCATAGTTTCCCTTGAGAAGTCAGCTATGATTCTGATGGGTAACCTGTTTTTCTCTAGCAGACTTCAGTACCCTTTCTTTGTTCTGTATATTTAATGCTTTTAATATGATATGCCACGGGAATTTTCTGTTCTGTTCATGTTTAGTTGATGTTCTATGTGCTTCTTGAATCTCAATATGTATTTCTTTAATTTTAGAAAGTGCTTTCTATAATCCTATTGAAGATCTGTTCAGTGCCATTGGTCTGAGATTCTTCTCTTTCTTGTGTACCTGTCATTCATAAATTTGTTCTTTTCATATTTTCTCATGGTTCCTGTATATTCCATTACTATGCTTTTCTAAAGTTTTATAAAGTCTTTGCCTTAGGTATCTAGATCTTCAACTTTAACATCTCATTTGATATTCTGTTTTCTGCCTCATTCATTCAGCTTATGAGGCTTTCTGCTGTTGTTTCCAATTGGCTTATCGAGTTTTTCAACTTCATGGTTTTTTATGTTTGTGTTTTTCTCACTATTTGTATCTGTATTGTAAATCCATTTTCCAAGACATAAATTATTTTAATATTTAATTAAGTTCCACATTTGTATATTCCTGAGCTTCTATCACAAGTTCTTTGAGTTGTCTGTGTTTTTTTTAATTCTTTGATCTTGTTTATATTTCTTCTTTTAATTCAGAGTCTAGCTGTTCCTTGGAGTGGTTTTCATTGTAATGCACTTCTGTAGGGGGAGTGGGTTTTTTGGAGGACAGGTTCTCTTAGTTTTTCATATTATTTGTGTTTTTACACTGCCTTTTGGACCTATTGACATTGTTTGTTATGTTTACAGTAGGTACTTCTGTTCAGCTTTTGTTTAATTGAATTTTGGTCTACTTATACGGTTTATGGAGCTTTGTTACTTTTTGCTAAGAGCCCTAAGTGCACAGGTCTGTCCAACAGATTGAGAACCAAAGAAGATGGGGTTTGGGACCACCTGAGTGGGTTCCTAGCAATCTGTGCTAATGGTTTAGAGTGTCTCGTTCAGAGAGATAGACCAAAGGTCTGAGATGGGTGAATTGGAGCCTATCTGGGATCCAAGGTCACCTGGGCACGAATGCCTTTCGATGGGGGCATTTTATCCTGATATATCCATTCTGAGTGGAGTATATTGCAAGTTGGAGTTGTTTCTGGTAGCCACTTCCACTGATCAACAGAGCTTAGCTCATTTTGTTTCCTCTGGGATGCTTGTTGCCCTTCTTAAGTAGTTCCTAATGGGGACCATGGAAGGGTACACTAACAAATCACTCAAGGTAGCCTCATGCTGAGTATTCCTAGCCCAGAAATGGTGAAGATGTAAAGTTTGGAGAAATGTTTCTACTGAATTCTTACTGCTTTTGGACCACCATAAAGTAGTAAATTGTCAAGTTAAACCATGCATGCCATGCTCCTTCTCTATGCTAGATTGTGGTAAACCATGTGCACCATGTCGATATGTATCTTCAAATGGAACAGTGTAGAAGACATTTATAAAAAATTAATAAGTTATTCTATGTAAGATCCTGTCCTGCATTTAAAATTTTTACCTATATCTCTAATTTGAGATTATAAATAACAGCACTGGAACAATAAGCTATGAATTTACATATATAGTCAAAAGCGAAATGACTCCAAATCAAGTTAAGTTCAGTGAGCTCTTATGTGCTTTGTGAATTAATGGCGGGCAGAGTAGAGAAACTCACATAGTTAAAAAAAAAGTTGCTAAGAAATTCAGGTCTCATCAGTGGCCTGCTTTAGTGGAGGTGGTGGAGGTAATGAATCCCCACGGAAGGGAAGATGACAGGGAACCTCCTCTAATACCCTCCTGTGACCGCTGCTCATCAGGAAAGAGCCATCCAGGAGAGGCCATGCACTCAGCATCCATGGAGCATCTGCAGCACAGACATCTCTCTGCTGTGTACATCAATTGTAGTGATAAATGAACTATTAACTGGTGTTCCTCAAGCAGGTTGTGTCTCCTCTTTGAGCCCTGTGATGTGGCTGGGAAGGGGTGTGAAACCCAGAGAAGGAGAGTACAATTCCACTGGCAAGGCCACCAACTAAAACAGTCCCAGATTATCAGGTTCAAAGATAAGTGTCAGATTCAAATGCAAATTCACATTCTTAGTTTCACAAAGCTTAAAACTAAGTGAGAGAACTGGCATTCCAGAGCGGAGGGGTAGGGGACACCTTCAAATTCTGAGGAAATGAACACAGCGTTTAAATCACAGCACCCAGAACCAGTTGTCTTCTTTTCATTCCCAGGCCCAGTCTTGAGTTCTGTGCTTCCTGGGGGAGATCCTCTAGCCGGGTTTGACTGGAAATGATGTTTCTGCTTGCTTTTGACCCAATTGCTCTTTGAGTCCTTGACTATTGATTTCTTGCTTTTATTCCCCCATATCATCTGCTTTCCAGCAACCCCAGGGGGAAAGTTTTTCCTGTTATGTGTTTATTTGTTTGGTATTTATCTTCTTCCTTCTGGATTCTTCCATTTCCATATCACTCCATGTTTTCTTGGAATAAGAAAATTTCTTTTCACTATAAAATCATAATGTTCTCTTTTCTCTTTGGTTCAAGGCTATGTACCTCTCTCTTAGTTTCACAATACCAGACCATGTGTTATCCATTTTAGCATTTTTCTCACTCATAGAGCAGTGTGGTCATGCAGGAGTCTGAGCACTTACAACTGGGATTGTAAGCTAATTAATATGAGGAGCCATCTCTATGTATTTTCAGGAACATCCAGAAGAGGTGGGAAACCCACGGGCACTGTCCATACCATGGGCTGTTTTGAAATGTGTTTCACCTGTTCTCCTTTATTTCTAGGACATGGCTTAAGCTCAATTCTTCTTCCTGTGCACTTTTGCCTGCTCTAAACTTGGTGCAACACAGCACCTGGTACAGCACTGTTCAGAGCTAGGCAAATATGCAATAGTGGTTGAGGACAAGGGACAAACTCTGAGCATTTACAGCTGCTGACATGCAGTCCAGCATTGCTTGTCAGATAAGCGGAGAGTCTAGACACAATGATAGCACATCTGAACCAAGACTTTTTTTAAACCACAGTCCAACAATGTATGTCAGAGAGTGCTGTCTCTTGGCCTTCATTTTAGCATCTGTAAAATGAACATACTTGAATCAGGGCTCTTTATACTATGACAGAATTGCTCAGCAGTTAGTTCCTGAAGAAGCCAAAGGCAAATGAAGGGAAAAGGTTGAAGTACAGCTTAAATATGACATCAAACCAAAATATTCAGACTAGATATTATATCCTGGAGTTTCCATTTTGATCTACTTTGAAAAGGACAGATACAAAGGAAAACTTATAAACAACAATTCATAGTGGTACACAGAGCTTTCCTAGGTCTGGCACTGAAATACTTTAACCTAAAATACTGATTTATACAGCATTTTTTTTAATTTTTTTTTAAATTTTATTTATTTTTGTATGTGTATGAGTGTACCGTCTGCATGTAGGTTTGTGCACCCGTGTCGTGCAATGCCGCGGAGGTCAGAAGAGGGTCTCGGATTCCCTTGGAACTGGAGTTCTCCTGGAATTGGAGTTACAGACGGTTCTTAGTCACCATGTGGGTGCTGGGGATTGTACCCGGGTCCTCTGAAAGAGCAGTCGGTGCTCTTAACCGCTAGGCTATCTCTCCAGCCCCTATACAGCATTTTTAAAGATGCTTCGGCCTCGGTTTTCTCGTGCTTTCCTTATTCTTTTTTTATTCTTTTTGTAGTATTCTAAAGTGAGTAACAGGCCTCTTTTTATACACTCGTGCCCAGCCTGTGTTTGAGTCTATTACAAAGGAGAATGATAAACCAATTCCAATCCATCTATCCCAATCCTATTTACAGCCAAGCTATAACAATTATCTCAGTCTTTACATTTTCTCCCATCTCTTACTATTTCTTGTACAGTAATGAATTGTAACAGCCTCTTCTTGCTGACTTCTCTCCCGTATAATTAATGTCCTAAGATATTCTATTTACTGGTGAAGCAGTTTGAATCAAGAAGTGATTACTTTTAAAGTAAACAGAGCTGCTAAACCCTCTGCACAAACAAAGCTGACAGCAGTTTTATTTTTAAAATAATCAAATTGAAATCCCCCCAAAGCTTCAAGTTTGAAACTTCTTATTTATTAAGTGTATGTAGGTGTTTGTGCTCTGTATGAAAAGTATATTAATATTTAGAGCAGAAGACAGAAAAGTACAAAGATCAATGGAAAAGAATGTCTTAACGAAACCAGTAATAATGTCATCATGCCAGGAATTCTTGCTTGGGCAACCATAAGTCCTCATATCAACTGAAAATAACAAAGAGGAAAAACTGTTTATTGAAGAGCATATATTTACACTTCAAAAATATCAGAATTATAAATTGAACTTTCTGAGTTGAGGACAAAGAATTTTCCTGGAATGAAAACACTAAAAATCACTGAATAGAAATACCCCTAAGGAGAAGATATGAATAAGTGGGTTGAATCTGCCAAGTAATGTTCTTCCCAAGCTGAAAGAAGTTTTACCACCTTGCTTGACACAATCACCAATAGGTTCAGATGTACTAATTAGAGGATTATTAGGCTGCCCTGGTAAGCGCCTGCCTTAGTCTGTTGAAACATCTGTACCTAAATACCTTACACTATGAGTCCTGATCACAGCTTCAGAGGATGAGAAGAACAAACCTCCATGTTATCAGATTCAGTGTCCAGAGGTCTGGTGATAGACTTTGTAGATGATCTCATATGCAATGCAAGGGAAAATGTTCTCTCCATCTTTCCCCTCTTCCCCTGCTAGTGCTCCCTCCTCCCCCCTTCTTTCTCCCTCTCCCAGGGCAAAAGTCATGCTTATGAGCACAGAGTCTTCCTACCTGCCTTCCAAAGCTTCTAATGTCTTAACATTCTCATTCTGTGAATCATGTTGTACAGATAACTTCAGTAGATGTCAACTTTACACATTTCAAACATAGAAGCTTCAAGTCTAGATATTTTAATTTCTTTCTTTCTTTCTTTCTTTCTTTCTTTCTTTCTTTCTTTCTTTCTTTCTTTCTTTCTTCTTTCTCTTTTTGAGAAAGGGTGTCAAGTAGATTAAGTTGGTATCAGATGCAAACTCACTGTTTAACTAAAGATAGACCTTGAACTGATTGTTCTGGCTCAGCCTCCCCAGTGCTAGGATTATGGGTGTTCATCCTAACCCTGGCTGGTGGTCATTACTTCTGTAAGCACCACAGATGCACATCTGCAGTGCTGTCTCCTTCCTCTATCCAACTGATACTTTCACTTTTAGACTGTTTTCATTATGTTCCTAAGTTAAAATCTTTTTTTTGTTTCTAACATGGGTTCCAGAGATCAAACATGTCCTTGTGAGTGCAAGGGATGTGCTTTACCCGCTGAGCTATCCCCCCAGTGGGGTAAGTTAAAATCTTTAAACTCACCTTTAGTTCCTCCCCTTAAATACCTTGTGCTTATTATCTGACACAGTTTCACTTCTGTAATAACCATGCTCATCTTAATCACTGTAGATATGGGGATGGAAGGGACACTATCTGTGGCACGAATGTCCAGACATGCTGCTGTCCTCACTTCTGCTGCTATGTCACTCATAGATTAATATGAGATCTCAATTTAAGGATTAGAACAAAAGATATTCAGGAAACAGAGTGATTATTAAGGTTAGAAGAGTTAAGGAAGAAGACTCTGAGGAGATGGGCCTTAAAATATTGACAGAGAGGCCACAGATGTTCACCCAGAGGAGGGAAGCCCCTCCCTCAAACAAAGAGCATCAGGAAAGCCATGGGGAAGGAGCCTCCAAGCACTCACTGAATTGTTGCCAAGTCTTCTGGCTGCCTAGACTTTAGGCAAATTGACCTCATTTACAACTCTCTGACAGACATACTCTTGACAGAAAAATGGTTTGACAGCATCCCTCTTTGGAATGTCACCATTGTCCCTGCACATGACCTTGTCATAACTGAATATCATGTCACAAGGAAGCCGAACTTGTTTTCTGAACTCCAACCTCAGCACCAGGTTCACTATTTTGTCATGCTTTCCCAAACATTGGTCTGCTGTTTGTGTTCAAGTTGTTCATTCATCTAGAAATCCTCCTTCAAATTACAATTCCTACATTTCTACAACTTTACCTGACACTGAAAAGTCTGTTCACTTGGCTTTCATTCCTAGTCACAGTCTTTAGCACTGAGGTTCTTAAGAACATGACATATTGTTCATTATCTTTTAGGGCTTATTTATAACATGTGTGCTCATTTATATGTGCATATGCAGATGTTCAGACACTAATAATTACTATCTGTGGCTCTTTGGTTTACTAGCCATATTCTATACCTGAAATATAGGATTAACTTCCATATTCCATGCTTTGTGTGTTTCTGAAAACCAAAATTATAATTCCCTATACTTTTATCAAGTCAAACATAAATTAACAATCTAGCAGGGCTGAATGTGTCTGCATCAAAGATACTACATCTTCGGGCCCAAATCATTCCAACAATTCAGTTAAGTAGACGAATCGCTGGCCTGATTAATTGGCAGCAATAATTTTTCTACTAGGAAATCACCCTTTGTCATAGTGCTGATTTGACTTCAATCTTTGAAAACTACAGCCTAACTGGAAGACTAGTTTTCCAGTAATTTTCTAGAAATTACTTTTCTGCCACTAAAATAAAATTGCTCCTAGAAAAAGTATTTTGAAGATTTGCTTACATAATTTATTTGTGAATTCAGGATGGGTCACCTGTTACTGAACTTCACAGGTTTGTAGGTGATCATCTGAAGATTTAAAAATTATAAATATGGGGGCAACAGCCATGAGTTAATTTCTGTGTATGCTATAGGTGCCAGGGCTAGAGGATAGAGTTAGTTCCCCGCTTATGGCAAAGAAGTACACTATCTCCTTGTGAGTCCCTAGGAAACACTTGGTTAGCATGGTTAAGAACGTGTGTGTGTGTGTGTGTGTGTGTGTATGTGTGTAGTAAGCAATCAGTCAGGTGAATTTTACTATCAAATTAAGTATATTAAAACAGAATTCTGTGTGTTTGTTGTGATATACTTGTAGTAGATCTATTTTTACATAAAATAGATGTATTGATTTCTTTTGATAATTTGTTGTTAGACATCATGATAAGGGATATCATTCAACCATGGTAGATTTATCTAGAGGCAGGTTCACCAATTCATCCCTGGATGAATAGCTGTTGTCCTGTGACTAATATCTGGAAGCTCTGCACCCAAGCAGGGAACAAAATGCTGCTTCTTGTCCTTTCTTTGCAGTACGGTGTGGTGTGTAATGTTTGTGAAGCCACAGAGCTTTTTGTAACCTGCTGCCTCAATCATCTTTAAATTCTTGATCCAGGAAATAGTTCAGATTCAGAAGTTCCATTAGTCCGTTAATAAACCCAGAATGTGGTTTCAGAATTCCGTCGTTTGGTCAAGAACTTGCATAGATGACTGATACCATATCATATGCTTGGTGCCTGTATTCTTCTTTACTGTGCTTAATAGAATTAAATACTCTAGTCAGATTTCATTGCTCTTAGTGTAAAAATCAAGTAATTATTTTTCTTAAAATATTTGTAAATTTTTTCATTTATTATTTCTTATTTTAAGTATATGAGTGGTTTTTGATTGCATATATGTAAATACACTCATTTGGTCAAATCCCCATGGAAGCCTGAAGAGGTGTTGGGTCCCCTGTCATTTGTAGGTAGAGGAAGGTCACTGTGGCTGCATTGTTTTAAATCTCCTCTTGTCAGTCACACCTGACTCTGGCCCCTAGGTGAGAATGACTTGTATCAATAAACCATATGAGACAAATCCATGATACAGAACTCATGATATTTATAGAGCATGAGGCAGGGGGTCTGAGAGCAGGCCTTGAGAGATGATGTCACACGCTGCTTATATAAGGGAGGTGCTGTATGCAATAAACAAGATTCTTCCTTGCCACTTGACAAAAGTCCCCAGTCTGTTAATTACCACCTGTGTAAATTAAGCCCTCTGGCTTGAGTGGTGTGTGCTAGCAGAATTTGCCTGGAGAGAACCGATATGGTGCCAGCCTGTCAAGTCCAGTATTGCAGCCAGCAGCAGGATAACTGGTGTGAGTGCTGAGTCTGTGGTGGAGGAATTAGACTGAGGAGTGCTGATCAAGTGTCAGTCTGTGGGGGGATGCGGAGGAGGGCGGCAGCAGTGGAATCAATAGGGCACTGGCTAGTGTAGATGTTAGATGCGAATAGATGGGCTAGACGAAGATTATCAACCACTAGTCCCGAAGGTGAAAAAGATGGCAGCAGGCGTCTGCTGTTTGTTCTCTTTCCCTTTTCCCCTTTAATCTAGTGGATGCAGTTTGTGTCTCTGCCTCTGAATGTGGAAGAGCGCAAACCACAGCCATTAGCCACTTTGCTGGTGTTGCAAACCAAACACGGCTCCTCCGTAAGAGCAGCCCATGCTCTTATCTGCTGAGCCATCTCTCAAGCACCCTCCATGTATTTTTCATAAAATCTTAGAGATTTTGAAAGGTACTCAATGTAAACCGCACTATTTAACAATATGATCATTTTAAAATATCCAATTGTATTGAGTTTTGTGCATTTTATATAATAGGGCTTATGAAACTTTAGACCACCTCACCCATCCACAGCACTCAATAGCTGCTTCCCACCAGATTCATGCATTCTACCATATATGTCCCTCTGTGCAAGTTCATCAACAGGAAACATACATACTCTCTGGGACCATTCGTGGAACTCTGCCAGTTATGGCCTGTGTGTTATATGAGGAAGGTGTGTTGGTGAGAACTGAGGATGTATTATAGCATTTTCTCTATATCCTGTTCCACTATGCTGAATGAACCTTTGGTGTGGCTCACTTACACATCTCACAAACATGCATTCTCTCTGAGTAACCATATGTGGAACTCTGTAATAGCTTCGATACATTGCAAAGGAAGCTTCTTTGATGAGTGGTGTATGGTATAATTGTGGGTAAATACAAGGATCCATATTTAGCACATAGTAAGACATTTCATTTGTCTAGATATAGGGTTTCATTGAGGACCTATAACCTTTCCAGCCATATGTATTTCTCTATATTTTCAGTGCTACACATGAGTTCTCTCCCACTGAGATGATTAAAGTCCAATTATATAGCAACTGCTTACCCGATTGATAAAAGTGCCACTACTGTACCAATAGAGATAGATTGCTGTGCTAGCCACTGTGGTTTTAAACTTCACAGCTGTATTTCACCATTGATCGATTTTTTCTCCTTCATGGCTTGCATAGTATCCTCTAGAACTATGAAAACTAGTCTTCAGTGAGAAGGCTTGAAGGTGGGTTCCAGCTCAACTGCTCCAAGTCCTGTCTCCGAAGTACGCCCTGTCTTCAACAACAGGGTCTTAGCTTCAAGTTGAGGGAGGCAATCAAGGGCTGTAACAGTAGCCTGTGTTGTTTTGGGAGTCTCTTGGACTATCCTGACAAGCAACTCCAGAGGTAGCTTCTTCTGTATGACACTGAGTTTGTTGTTATATATCCTTCAGGTACACACAGGGACTCATGTTCAGATGCAGTATGTGCATTTTACAGGGGAGTTTGGAGTTCATACATTTCCCTTTGGCTTTACAGAGGACCTGAGCTTTATTTAATTCTCTCTCTCTCCCTGCCCAACCCTCCCTCCCCAGTTAGAGCACCCCCATCTCTTCCTTGATATTACCTGTCTCCTACTTTCCCATGTCTCCTGAGTTCCTGCTCCCCTTTTCCCCCATGATTTCTTGTATGTTTTCCCCAACTCCCTTCCCATTTGAAAACTGCCATTTTACTCATGCCCCCTGGTAACATCTATCTCCTGTTTTACCTCCCTCAGACCGACTTCCCTTTAACTTCCTGGTTCATCTCCATTTTCCTGTCTGCTACTGGTATACCAGGATATAGAGTCGCATATTAGAGATTGGCTCTAAGGTCAACGAATGAGGAAGAACACATGTTGCTTCTTTAGAGATATAAACTTCCATCTTTAGTATTGCTTCTAAAGTGTCCCAGAGATTTTGTTGTATTGTATTATCCTTTTCATTTAGTTCCAGAATACATTTATTTCTTTCTTAATTTAGTTAGGAGTGCACTGTTTAATTTCCATAAGTTCTGTTGATTAGAATGGATAGACCCTCTTTATGACAGATGTTTGAATTGCAAAGTTGCAATACTTGCCTTCTGGGGTCATTTGCTTAAAATACTTTTCCATCATTTACCCTAAAATGGTGCCTACCCTTGCATGTGATATGAGTTTCTGAACAATAACAACAGCAACAAAAAGATTTTGTTTCTTAAACTACTCCAGTAGCCTGTGTCTTTTGACTGGGGAGTTGAAGCCACTGATATTTAAGGTTATTATTGACAGATGAATATTGGTTACTGTCATTTTAATTTGTGTTCTTGGTGCTATTTTGTGTTTCCATAATTAAACCTCCTTTGTTTTCTTTCTGTAACATCTTGGGTATAGTTATTCCTATCTTTGCTGTTTTGAATTTCTTTGAGTATTCCTTTTACAGTTGATGTGGTGGACATGAATTCTTTCACCCTGTTTGTGTCATGGAAAATGTTCTATTTCACTTCAGCTATGATAGTTTTGCTGGATAAAGTTTTCTGGGTTGGCATCCATGGTCATTTAGAACTGTGAACACTTTGCATTGAAAAGTTGTCTGTAATTCCAGGGAGATTTCCTGTATACGTCGCTGGGTGTTTTCCTCTAGCAACTTTCCATATTCTCTATTTATTCTGCACATTTAGTGTTTTTACTATGATATGGGAGTTTCTGTTCTTGTTTGTTTAATTGGTGTTCTAAGTGCTTCTTGTATCTACATAAGTATGTCTTTCCTTAATTTGAGGATGTTTTCTTTTATTGTCATGATAAAGATCAGATCTATGTGATTGACCCGATATTCTGCTCCTTCCTGTATGCCTATGATGTGTCAATTTCATCTTTTCATGGTCTCCCACATTTCTTCTTTAGCCATTTCTGTATTTTAATTTTTTTCATAGTCTTTTCTTGAGTAATTCATTTCTTCGCCTTTATTGTCCAGTCTTGATGTTCTGTTTTCCATTTCTACCTGTGAAGCTTTCTTCTGTTGAGTTTTTTGATTCCATCTTCATTTAGGTATTCTTCACTATTTCTATCTCATTTGTGAATCACTTTTCATGTCCTGAATTTTATTTTTGTTGCTTCATTCAGCAGCATGGTTGATGGTTGTAGCTTCAGTCACAATTTTATGCCTTTGATTGTTTGTCTGTGTCTCCTTAAGTTCTTTGATCATATTTATGCCTTTTAAACTCTGCATCATTGGGTTCCTCTGAGTGAATTTCACTGTAGTATTTTTCTGTACTGATGGTGTCTGGTGGGGACATATTCTTTTGTTTTCTCATATATTATTTGTGTCTCGGCATTGCCATTTCAGCAAATGGATATCTTTTGTTGGTTATGTATGGGATATGAAAGTCTATTCTGCCTTTGTTTAGGTGCAGTTTGGTTGTTTATAGTTGCTTTGTGCTCAGGTATGACGTTAGGTGGTGTTTCAGGTTCTCACAGGGTAGTAGGCTAGTCTGTGGCAGGCAGGTCAGGAGAGGGGCCAAGGGCAAGGTGGGGTGGGGACAGCCTGAGGGGGGTCCGGAAAACTAGACAGGGAAGGTGTGGACCCTCAGGCTGCAGAAATAAGCTAGTCTGGGTGCAGAGGATCAGGATGGAGTGGAGAGGGTCTGCATTAGGAGGCTAGTCCAAAGTTCTGAGGTGCAAGGAACAGGAGAAGGGCTTAGCTCTATGCTAGAAGGTGGGCAGAGTGTAGAGAGTGGAGTTGCTCTGGGTGCAGGGTAATTAAGGTACTGTGAGTAGAAAGGAACTTATTGGGTAGTAGGCAGGACATTTGCCGGAAGACCAGATGGAAGCCAAGGGCAGAGCAGGGTGGGGACTGCCTGTGGGTAGTCCAAGATATTAAGCTGGAGAATTGAAGTAGCCCGGGTGCTGTGTATGGGGACGCAGTGGAGAGAGTATTAGGAACTGGGGAAGAAAGAGCAGGACTGAGCCTGGGATGAAACATTGCTGTGAGAGACCAGTATTCTCACAGTCCTTAGCTATACCAAGGTATCACAAGTTCTGGGTCATGTCTTTGGAACAATAACTCAATTTGCCATGTTTAGTGAAAACCACAGGAATCGTAAGTGACTATTGTATCATAAAAGTTCTTGGATAAATAATGTCAATTTGATATTCAGATGAACTATTTTAGTTTTTCTAGGAAGCTTAAGCAGTGTTCATGCTCTGCCAGTTTGCCATTCTGAGACAATATGACGAATGTTATTCCTTCATTTTACTACTCAAAGCACTGAATACCTGACTTGATAGCTAAAAAAGATTGGTTTACATGACTATAAATGCCTTTCATTTATCAGGTAAATAATTTATTAGATGCATTCGATAGCACTCATCTACATCTGTTGTTACGCATGATTATGGAAAGTGTATATAGTATGGAAGGTATAACCTGCAGCACATTACCTTGGAATACCTTTTCTCTGCTGATTCCTACTCAGACTCCCATGAAAATGGTATTCATGTACACTTAAGGGTAAAACTTGTCTGAAAACTTGGAAGAACAATAATGACCCATAGTAAGTTTTTGATCATCAAATTAGTAGAATAAATAGCCCCAAATATTCTGTTACCTTAACACATGTGATTCTGAGGAGTAGGATGTTAATTGTCAAATAAATGATGGCTTTATGAGATAAAATTTAATAAACTTTGAGTTTTACCTACAACTGATTTCTACATACACTAAGCTCACTGTCTTAAATTTTTTTCAAAGAAATAATGTTTTTTTTTTTTTTTTTTGGTCTTTTCGAGACAGGGTCTCCCTGTAGCCNAAGCTAAACAAGATACAGAATAATAAAGAACCTCCCACCTCCCAACCAAAATAACCCCAGGACTGGATGGATTCACAGCAGAATTCTACCAGCATTTAAAAAAGATCTACAGCCAATACTTTTTTTTTAAATTTTTTTATTTTTTGGTCTTTTAGAGACAGGGTCTCCCTGTAGCCCCAGCTGTCCTGGAACTCACTCTGTAGACCAAGCTGGCCTTGAACTCACAAAGATCCGCTTGCCTCTGCCTCCCAAGTGCTAGGATTAAAGGTGTGTGCCACCACGCCCGGCAGTAGAAATAATGTTATTTTAAACAAACTTAAAATCTCTCAAAATCAATTGCATGTGATTATGCATGCACATCCTTCAAGTCCATAATAAATGAAGACTATCTAAAAGGAATGTGCTGAGCTAATGGAAGGAAGAGACACATTCCATTGCACTTGGAAAAAGAGAGGAAAACATTAAAAGATGTCACTCTGAGACAAATTTAGAAGTACACAGCAAGGCTGGAAGACAGAATTCGTCCAAGCAAACACCTGAGGAAAGCATATAAGGTAGCTGAACATTTCAGGGAATGTCGAAGACCCTGAGAATTTTTCAGGAGCAAAATGAGGGAGAATATAAAACTGAAGTGCTTTCCTAGGACTGTGGGCATCATTTAGATTATGTTTATTCATATTGATTAGAAATCTAATAAAAAAAGATATCTCTTAGACTAGAGACTCTAGGGGTAAAGCAAAGACTATGCCTAAAGGTAAGAGCCATAAGTCTTGGTCACTAACTCCTAGAAGAATACAAATGATCACCTCCCAGAAGATCAAACCAAAGGATTGGCACAGGGTTAACATTGTATGGCAAGGTGTTTCTCATTGCCAGGGACACAGCACCATGAAGCTTCAGGAAATCACCTGCCTGAGAGATGACACAGAAAAGGAAGGCGGAACTCTGGTTACTATGCTGGTCATCACAGATGAGTTTACCTCTGTAGCTGCAAATAACAGCACTGTCAGAATAATCTTGGGCAAGCTGTAACTGCTTTATCAAAATGAGAACTCATTAAATCATATGAAAGAAAAAAAAAAACTCAAGCCAGGACAATAAATTAAAATGAAACCTGCCATTTCGTTACAAGTGCTTTTGTTCTCTTGATTCCTTTGCCTGTGACTGAAATGGAGAGGACTTCAAAATATAGAACTACATGTTTCATTTTGGAGAAAGTTCTATATTACCCAGTTCAGTATGAATTCAAACACAGAAGCTGATGATGACCCTTGGTGCAAGAATGTTACCACGCGGGGATGGATTTCTAACTCTTTCATTTGCACTCATGAAACAACATTGGTAAATAAGCTGAACACAGTCAAGGGCTGGCTCCAGATGGTGCACTACCTGTTTTAGGGGAGCATTTTTAATATCATTGAAAAATAAAAATACCTCTGAATTATTCCTCCAAATCCATATACTTTGTGTTCATGCATCATATAGATTGTGTGTAAGAGTCAATAGCAAGAGAGGGAGCTGAGAATCCAAACTGTTCACATCTCAAATCTATAGACATTTCTAATTATCTTTGGGGGAGGGTGCTCAGGAGGGAACCCATCTCAAAATTTAATGCAATTCTCTTTATCTTAAAGGTTTCCTCTCATACCATGACCAATTAAACTGCTGACAGTGCATAGTGTATTTTTTCTTTCAAATGTCTTTTCTCTCATTTAATAGATCATCTGTTCCATTTAGAAAATGTGGAAACCACAGAATGAATCAACAGAAATAACCATTGCTAGATAAGTTCCTATCTGCAAGGGAAAGAATTCACAAAACTTTCCAGACATATTCCCAAACACAACTTTCACTGATGCTATCTATCCTCAACCCAGATTGGATGGATTTTCCAAGTGTATACTATCATGGTTCATGTGTGAGCCTTGAAGCACTGTGGCCAGGACATGTTTCCTGCATTCTGGAAGATTACCATCTGGATGTTGACAAATTCTAGCCAAAGCCAGTGGGGCATTGCAAGTGTCTCCTAGACAATACATATTTTATTTTTTTATTTTTTTTAAATTAATTTTTATTGATGCTTTGTGCATTTCATACATTTTTTCCAATTCAGTTCAGGCTTATTTCCCTTTCCCTACCCCCCCCCCCCCCATCCCAGATCATGCATTCTGCCATAACTGTCCTGCATCTTTCTCTCAGTTTTTTTTTTCATTTTTAGCTATAAGTGATAATCCATGAGTACAAGCATCCTTCATGCAAAACCTATCTGCAGGCTGTTGTGCCCAAACACCTACAGCCCCACCATCCAGTGGGGGGTGACAGGTTGTTTGTTCAATCAAGTTGATCAAATGAGTGTCCAGACTACATTGCTGTAGTTTCACCATTCACCCCAATCGCAGCCCTTACATTCTACCACGCCCCCTCTTCCGCAGGTTGTTCCCTAGGCTTAGAAAAGGGGCATAGGTGGGTGAGAGGTAAAACAGTCCACTCTCTCTGGAGCTGTTGACTTGGACTCTGGGACAATACATATTTTATATATACATATCAGAATGCATGAGCAAGAGTGGGGTGAGGGGCATGGAAGGGGGAATGAGTCTAAACTGGATTGAGAAATGTATGAAATGCAGAAAAATTCAATAAAAATATTTAAAATAGAATTAAGGTAATAAAAAATGACATATAAATCAGTGATAATCACTCAAGAGTACCACTCCCCTACACACATAAGGAGGACAATACATATTTTAAATGTTCTCCTTATGTGTGTAGGGGAGTGGTACTCTTGAGTGATTATCACTGATTTATATGTCATTTTTTATTACCTTAATTCTATTTTAAATATTTTTATTGAATTTTTCTGCATTTCATACATTTCTCAATCCAGTTTAGACTCATTCCCCCTTCCATGCCCCTCACCCCACTCTTGCTCATGCATTCTGATATGTATATATATATATATCTTGCATTTTTTTCTCAGTTCTTTAGCCTGAATGTCAGATCTGGCTTACATAATTCTTTAATTTTCTTCGAGTGAAATTCGTCCACAAAAGTCTCATTCTTTCAAAGGACATCCAGAAGCCCTAGAAGCCTAGTAACATTTATAATTGCACAGTCAAGAAAGAGATCAGCAACTCCATGTGGGGGTACAGGCCTGTAATCCCTAAACTGAGGGGACAGAACAGGAAATCAGATGCTCAAGACCAACCAAGAGGCTTGCCTGGGCTGGGTAAGAACTTGTCTCATCAACCAAAACCAAAACAAATCACACCAAAAGAAAGGAGAACAAAACCAAATAATAAAAGGTTTGCTTTTGGACATGTGACCAGTCACTGAAGAGCAATATAAAGTTAGGTTATAATATCCTCCTTTCATTGAGGATTCATTCAAAGAGCTGGTAGACTGCATGATTTAGAAGTAAGCGTCCTCTAAGGAGAGGGGTGACTTGTGCAGAAGAGTCCTGATTTGAAGGGAAGATGGCAGGTTGAGGGGGGAGCTGGGCAAGGCAGGAGGTAATGGGTACAAAATAAGGAAGCGAAGCGCTCTGTCCTCAGGATTCCATCTATCACCTTGATCAGCAGACCTGTAATAACTCCACATCACCCAGTGCCAGTAGGAGGCCTGATTAGAGATTGGATTGGCCCGATGAAGACCCTTTCCATCCCCAGCCTCAGCCGTTCTGCAGGTCACATTGATTTCTTTATGGGCATGTCAAACAAAGGAGATCCCCTCTGTATAGGAGGAGAGAGGCTCACCCTGAACACTTGTATTTGAGGTCAGGGGGCAAGTGTTGCTGTTCAGGGCAAGATTAATAGATAAGGTAAAAGTGCTAAGTAGTCGTCCAGATCCATAGCCGTGAGCCTCAGAGGAGAAAAGTGGAATCAAAGGCCAAGGGAACTCACACAGTGTCATGTTAAAGGTAGAGGGTGTTTCAGAGCAAGGCGATCTATATGCTATGTGGATTGAAAGGCCCAAGTCTTAACCCACAAGTCAGTCTGACAGCAGAGACATCTTTCAGCACAATGCTTGCTTATGAAAAAGAAGTGTGATGCCAAAATACAAATGAATTCAGGAGACTCATTAATACTGAGGCTGATTGGAGCTAAACAACACTTAATAGCAAGGATTCCTCCAGCAATGAGAAGGACAAACAACAACTGGGGAGAAATTGTCGAAAACAGACTCTACTAGTCCTGCTTTGTCAAGGTTCTCAAGTTAGCTGCAATGCTGATTAGAATCTTCTTGATGGCCTGAAAAATTTCCTCCAGTGTGGTTGCATTATATAGTTTCAATCATTTTCTTATAATTTTCTCTCCAATTGTGATACCCTGATAGTATCTAACCAACACTTTCTAAAAAGACTACAGTTCTTACCACAAACCAAAATTTTTGATTTAAACTAATCTTTTACCCTTCAATGGAGTATTTTTTAGTTTTCCAGTCAGTAGCATTTCTTTTATGAAATACATTGCATGGACTTTCCCATGTTGCTTGGCACACATGGTAAGACCCCGTGTCTCTCTCAACATAATTTCTATCTCCCTTGGCTTTCAATCCTATGATTCCTATGTGGTGCAATAGGTCTGGAGCCACGGGAGTTATGTACCCCAAACAGAAAATGATAAATCCATGGTGGTTTGGAGTTGCAATATTAAAATAAATTATATTCAGAAGAATGTGTTTTGTTTCAAATATTATTTAAGGGAGTTTTGTATATTTTAATTTATTTTAAATTTTTAGAATCCAAAACATAAGCCATGGTTAAATAGACTTTCTGCTCCATTTTCTTACTTAGTATGAACCATTGGCCAAATTTCTGTTCAATAAACAACCAACAAAGCTTGAGTCAGCTAAGTTAATAGGAGAGAATTCCTTGATAACAGGTAGCCTGTCCAGGAACAGACATGGGGGCTGTCATGACAGGGCTGTGCTTAGAAACAACTCTCTAGAAAGATCCCAACCGCTCTTTCAGCTGTTATTTGCTAAGTGAGCTGCGTGTTCTTGACTGAGGGTGGCTGACCTTGGTCCTGCTCACTATTTGCTATGTGAGCTGCATGTTCTTGACTGAGGGTGCTGACCTTGGTACTGCTCACTTGCATGCTGATTCCAGGTGCTGCATTTGTGCTTCACCTTTCCAATCAAAGTGGAAAATATTTAATGATGGAAGGTCCCTGGGAAAGTGCTGACTGCAAGGTGGCTGAGCACTGCACACCCTGAGTGTTTGCGTATGGCAGGAGCCCTCACCTCACTGCTGAAATTTAACCCTCTAGTTTGGATACAGTATATTTTGTCTCTTGAGGCTTCATGTGTTGAAACAATCCATCATGTATTCACAGACATTTATTATGTAGGGTGCAAAACCTTAATTAATAGAGCATTTAAGATTTTAGAATACTAAAACAGAAGTCCAAAGCAATTGTTCACAATTGTACCTACATTAAAATTGTGGAGAGCATGTATGCTCTGGGCTGGAACCGTCTGTTTTACTTTTCAAAAAGTTCTTTACTGATTATGATAATGGAAACTACATGAGAATTACAGATCTTAAACAGTTCAGTGAGGCCTGCAATGAGAAAATAAACATGTTCCACTTTTATCTATTTACCCATAATCCTAGGCTCTTTTATAAGGGATAAGTTAAGTCAAAATGCTGGCTTCATCCATGTACACACTTGGATGAATAAGAATGAGTAACATTGGGGTATTAGGTGACTATGTACTTTGTGCTTGAAAGTAAAGCACTTTCCTTTCTCCAAATTTGACTTAAAATAGGTAATTAGAACTATAACTCTGTCAAGGCATTACAAGCTAGAATTGGGTGGTAATTGGAGATGTCCATCACTGTCTCAGAATAAACAACTAGTGTTTCAACCTGACATGATGGTCTCATAAGAGTTACAAGAAAAACTCTGGGGCCTGGCTTTCTCTAGAGATGTTAGAGTTATATGCTACAGTGGACTCAGATAACTTTGACCCTCAATTGACAGTTTTTACCTTCAGTCCAACAAAATGAATTCTGTCAAATTGAAAACCAAAACAAAATAGGCAAAACCCAGAATTTTTTCTCTACTTAACATGTATTTATAGGACATGTCATTTTTACAGGTTGCATGGATATATGGTCTCCTCTGAACATGAAAAGCCATTTTCAAGAGCCCATAGCTTTCACTGTCCCCTGAGAGACAAAGCCAGCTCCATGACTGTCAGTGGGTTTTTCTGTAGTCAGATTGTGTGGTGGGAGAGGGAGGATCCTACCAGCCTTGAATCTGGTTACTTATTGTGGTAACTATTACAGCATGAAGGTGAACTGGATTTTGATGCACATTTGCTTTTTGGTTTATTTGGCTCACATGGACTACCAGTATGCTTTATGCAGTAAAGGCTGAGCAAACCAGGGGAATAATATTCTATTGCTCTTATGCCAGTGTTTAACTTAGTCCTTGGAAATTCCAGTTCACTGAGAAAATCTTTGCAACTAAACAGGCAGCTATTGCTGAAATTCTCCCTGCTCTCTGTTCTTTAAAGGAACTGATATTAATTCAACCTTCAAGGATGAATGACCAAAATCTTTAGGATCTACTTCTTTGTTATATGGGCACATAAACACCATAATTAGGATGAAAGGGACTACTCAACTCAAGACAAGGCAAAATTTGGGGTATTATTGAGACAAATGGCTGAACAAGATTTTTTTACACCAATATTAAACCACAACATACAGCACAATTATCATTTTGATGTGAAGCATGAAGAAAAAATTTTTCAACTATTAAGAAACAAACAAACTGCCATTACAAGGATACCCACATGACACTTCTGACCCAGAAATAGATTGTGTCTATCTCGAAAGCAGTGCACACTCTTATGTAGACCACACACAAAACCTGGATTGGAAGGGTCAGATGCTTTGCCATGTGGAGTTGTTATTTTTCTCTCCAGTTTTCAAGGTCATCCCATCTCTGCCCTGGGACCAGCAGGTGTTCCTCTAGTCTTAAGCACAAATTGTCTCTGTCTATCAACACCTCCTTTTCTCCTTAGGTCTTTTTCCCCAATTAAGATCCTCTTTTATTTGTCATCATTACAGCTGTGAGTACTTTGATTTCTCCACACTGATTTTTATTTTGAATATGGTATCATCATTTATCAAATTCTCCTGTAAATATAGCCAGAAATACATGGTTGGAGAGGTCATAGATCCTAGAGAAAAATCTACTTATGTCATATCCCTAGATGTTCAATGTAGTTTCATATTATATTCTAAATATGTACCCTACATTATAGACAAATATATCTACCTCTCATTGCTCATCAAAAAACTTTTTAATGCAACAGATGGAGATTATTTCAAAGTCTTACATCTGGTCAAATGCAGAGAATAAGTGTCTGTGAAGTACCCAGACTGACATGTCTCCAAAGAAGCCTCTGCAATTAAGGCTGAGCGAACACAGCAGAACGGGAGGCAGAAAGAATATTAAAGCATCTCTCAACTGTCCCCAGCAAAACTTCTTCATGCAACATATGGTGAATTAACTCAGAAAGCCATAGCTGATCAAAGTGCGGAGAGTAAGAGCCTGCAGAGTGTTTATCACTGAATAGGACACCTACATCAAAACTCTGCTACCCAAGGCTCAGGGACCATTGCGGAACAGGGGGATGGAAAGATTGTCAGAGCTGGGGCGGGGGGGCTTGATGACCACTAGGAAACTGATTTCCAGACAGCTAGGAAGTTGCACTTAGGATCTCACAGCAATGGTAGCACTGTGCACAAACTGATGCAAGCAGAAACCATACAAACTCCCAGCATAGACAGTAGTAAGTGGGTAACCAAAACTACTGGTACAGGGGAGCTGGTTTCTTTAGGATGTGATGCTATATGTTAGCAGGGCTGAGGTGGATGACTAAACACCGAAGGACATTTGCAGACAAAAGCTTGATTTGATAGGTTTTAATATATGCGACAGACTACATGAAATCTAGATGGGCTATAAGACAGGTGCAGATAGGGGATGTGCTCTAAATATGATCAAAATATGTTTTATGAAGTCACAAAAATTCTATTAAAAAAGGGAAAATCTACTCACGTTTCTATCCCAGTGGCATTTAGGAGATTTAGTTAAATGTTACACATAATTCTATTTCATTCATGTAAATTTTTGCATACCATTTACAAGTCTTAGAATTTGACTGTTGTTTTGTTTTGAGCACAAAACATAGTAACACAAGTTAATATACCTAAACTCATTTATTTATTTTAATATAATATTTTATTGATGTTTTGTGTATTTCAGATACCATTTTTCAGTTCAATTTAGACTTATTCCCTTTTCCCTTCCCCCCACCCCACCCCAGTTCATGCACTCTGCCACATGTCTTGCATCTTTCTCTCAGTCTCTTTAAAGTTTTTCTCTGCAAAGGTTTATTGGTTTGGGCAGAATTTAACTACATCAGTCTGTTCTTTGACCCAATCCTTATGTTGTGGTTCGCTCCCAATTGTATTGCTTCAAAATATTCCTATATAAACGTCATATATGTACCAGAGTTATGTCCTCCATGAATAAACTGTATGTTAAATCCGTTTAGAAGTTCACATTTTTCCCATTTAATTTTATATTACTCTAAAATATGAATATATATCTCCCACCCATATACATTAATTGCCATGTGTGAAAGTAAGTGATAAGTTAATTCTAGGGCTCATTAAGAGATTCACATTATAACATCATAGTTGCTTTCAGATAGAAAAAAGTATAACACTAATGTTGCTCAGCTTTCATTTCAATTGCGGATTTGGTACTAGAATCCACAAAGGGCTTCAAGTGAGTTCCATCCATTTACCTGTGAAGTTTATGGTGTCATCTTTCTTTACCACTGCATAGAACTCCATTGTGTAGATGTACCACATTTTTGTTATCCAGTCATCAGTTGAGGGGCATTTGGGTTGGTTCCAGCTTGTTGCTATTGTGAAGAGAGCTGCAATAAACATAGATGTGCAGGTATCTTTGCAGTAGAATGAGTCTTGTGGGTACCCAGAAGTGGTATGGATGGGTCTGGTGGTAAGCTCATTTGAGTCTTTTAAGGGTTCTCCACAGTGCTTTTCATAGTGGTTGTGAGTTTACACTCCCACCAGCATGGATGAGTGTTCCCCTTTCCCCACAACCTCTCCAGCATTTGGTGTTTTTTGTTTTCTTGATCTTATCCACTCTTATAGGAGTGAGATGATATCTTAGAGTGGTTTTAATTTGCATTTCCTTTATTATTAACAATGTTGAACCCTTTTTAATATATTTCTCAGCCATCTTTACTTCCTCACTGGTGAAGTCTCTGTTCAGCTATTTACTCCATCTTTTGAGTGAGCCATTTGTTTTCTTCTTTGTTTTTTGACAGTCTATATATTCTGGATGTTGATGCTCTGTCAGTTGTATAACTGGTGAAGATTTCCTCACACTCAGTGGGTTTTCTGTTCACTTCCTTCATTATTAATTTGTCAGCTGTTGTCCTTATTTCCTGCACAGCTGCTGTTTGATTTAGAAAGTCTTTTCCTATTCCTATGTCTTGTAGATTGCTACCAACTTTTTCTTCTATCACCTTCAGAATTTCAGGTTTCACATTGAGGTCTTGATCCACTTGGGGTTGATTTTTGTAGGGTGAGAGGTAGGGGTTTAATTTTGTTCTTCTACATATGGTGATCCAGTTTTGCCAGCACCATTTACTAAAGATGCTATTTTTCCTCCAATGAACATTTTTGGCCCCTATATCAAATATGAGCTGGCTGAAATTGTATGAGTTCAAGTTTGGATCTTTAATTCTATTCCATTGTTCAACAGGTCTGTTTTTGTGCCAGTACCAGGCTGCATTTATGACTATAGCCTGGTAGCATAGCTTGAAGTCTGGTAAGGTGATCCCCCCCTGTATTGCATTTTTCACTCAGGTTTGCTTTAGCTATTCGGGAGGTCTTTTGTCTTTCCATATGAATTTAAGGATTTTTTTTCCAAGTCTGTGAAGAAACTCATGGGGATTTTAATTGGGATTCCATTGAATCTGTACATTAATTGGGGTAGAATGGACTTTTTTACTATATTAATTTTTTCTAATCCATGAGCATGGGAGGTTTTTCCATATTTTGATGTCATCTTCCATCTTCTTCTTCAGGGGTTTAAAAGTCTGGTTTAGCCGGGCATGATTGCACATGCCTTTAATCCTAGCACTCGGGAGGCAGAGGCAGGAAGATCTTTGTGAGTTCAAGGCCAGCCTGGTCTACAGAGTGAGTTCCAGGTCAGCTGGGGCTACAGGGAGACCCTGTCTCGAAAAGACCAAAATATTTTTTTGGTTCTAGATATCTTTGGCATCTTGGGTGGGTTTGTTCACAGATATTTTATTTATTTTTTAAGCTATTGTGAGTGGAAACATCTCCTTATATTCATTCTCCAGTTGCTTGTTGTTGGTGTAAAGAAAGGTTACTGATTTTTCTAGGTTAATTTTGTATACTGCCACTTTACTGAAACTCTTTTTTGTTTCTAGGAGTTTTTAGTATCCCTCAGGTAAACTATCATGTCATCTGCAAACAGGGATAACTTGACTTCCTCTTTTCCAATTAGAACTCCTTTAATTTCCCTTTGTTTCCTTATTGCCCTAGCAAGCTTTTCAAGCACTATATTGAAGCAGAATAGTGTCAGGAGGCAGCCTTATTAAGTTCCTGCCTTTGGTGGGAATGCTTCTAATTTTTTTTCCCATTTAGGCTGATGTTGGCTGTGAGTTTGTTGTTATGGCTTTGCTTGTATTTAGGAATGTTCCCTTCAGTACAATTCCCTCTAGAACTTTATACATGAAGGGTTGCTGAATCTTATCAAAGGCTTTTTCTGCATCAATTGAGATAACTGTGTGATTTTTGTCTTTCAGTACATTGATGTGTTTTATGGTATTTATTGATTTTTGAACCATCCCTGCATCTCCTGTATATCTATTTGATGTGGGTCTGTATGTGATTTGCAAGTATTTTGTTGAGAATTTTTGCATCTATGTTCATTAATGAGATGGGTCTACAGTTTTTTTGGAATTTTTATTTTTTTTTTTTTTTTGGAATTGTCTTTACCTGGTTTTGGTATTAGAGTGATGCTGGCTTCATAGAATAAGTCTGGGAGGTTTCCCTCTCTTTGAATCCTTCGAAGAGTTTCAATAATAATGGTTGTAATACCTCTTTAAAAGTTTTATGGCATTCTGCTGTGAAGCCCATCTGTTGCCGGGTCCCTTTTTAGTTGGGAGATTTTTTTTTTTTTTTTTTTTTGGTCTTTTCGAGACAGGGTCTACCTGTAGCCCCAGCTGTCCTGGAACTCATTCTGTAGATCAGGTTGGCCTTGAACTCACAAAGATCCACCTGCCTCTGCCTCCAGAATGCTAGGATTAAAGGTGTGTGCCATCATGCCAGGCAGTTAGGAGATTTTTAATATGTTTTATATTTCCTCAAATGTTATGGGTCTTCTTAACTGTCAAACTCTTCTTAGTTAAGCTGTGTTTGTTTTCAGGATTTCAGATACTCATCAATTTCCCTTAGGGTTTCAAACTTAGTAGAGTATAGAGTATTCTCATATGATTGTCTAGACCTTTTCTTTATCTGTTGAGATGTTTCCCTTTTCATGACAAATACTATTACTTTGGAGTTATTCTTTCTTTCTTTTTGTTAACTGGGCTAGAGGTCTCTCTATCTTCTTTATCTTTTCAAAGATGCACCTTTTAGATTAATTGATTTTTTATTGTTTTATTGTTTTCTTTCTTTCAATTTCATTGATTTCTGCTCTGATTTTTTGTTATTTTTTCCTGTCTGTTGGGTTTAGGGTCAATTTGTTGTCTCTCAAGTATTTTTCACTGTAGTGTTAGATCATTTATTTGTTCCCTTTCTGTTTTTTTTTTTTTAATGTGGGTACTTAGGGCTATAAATTTTCCTCTTAGGACTGCTTTTAAAATATCCACAGGTTTTGATGTGTTGTATTGTCTTTTCATTTAGTACCACGAAAACTTTTATTTCATTCTTTATTTCTTCCCTGACACATTCATTATTCAGGACTGTGTTGTTTAATCTCCATGTGTCCTTGTAGCTAGTTGGGATTATTCTGGTGTTAATATTCAGCTTTATTGCACTGTGGTGTCATAGAATGCATGAAATAATTTCAATTCTTTTATATTTGTTGAAGTTTCTTTTGTGTCCCAGTATGTGGTTGATTTTGGAGAATGTTCCATGGGGTGCTGAGTAGAATATTCTAAAGATGTCTGTGAGGTCCATTTGTTGTATTATATTGTTCAGTTCTAATGTCTCTCTGTTTTTTGTTTGTTTGTTTGTTTGTTTGTTTGTTTTATCCAGAGGACCCCAAGTTGGGTATTGATGTCTCCCGTATTAGTGTGTTGAGATTAATCTGTGTCTTGAGGAACTGCAGACCTGTGTTTATATAGTTCGGTGCACCTGAGTTTGGTGCATAAACATTTAGGATTTTGAAGTCTTCCTGGTTAATTGTTCCTTTGATAAGGATGTAATGGCCCTGTTTGGCTCTTCTGATTGACTTTACTCTGAGGTCTATTTTGTCTGATATTAGAATAACATCTCCTGCTTTGCTTTTTGGTACCATTTGCCCGAATACTTTTTTTCCCATCCTTTCACTTTGAGTTGGTGTCTCTGTCCTTGAGGGTGAGATGTGTTTTTGTTGACAGCATATAGATGGATTCTATTTTCTAATCCATTCTCCGAGTCTATGTCTTTTGATTGGGGAGTTTAGACCATTAATATTTAAGGTCGTTATTGAGGAATATGTGTTGCTTCCTTTCAATTTATTCTTTGTTTGCATTCTTTGTCTAGGTTTATATTTATGCTGTTATGCTTTTATTATTTTCTCTCTTTAGTTGCTTGGGGATAGTTGCTCCTTTCCTTTGTTCTTTAAATTGCTTCAAGTATTTTCTGAAGTGTTGGGTTTTCTTACACATATTCTTTCATTCTTTTTATGTTATGAAATATTTTCTTTCTCCTTCAATTATAATTGACATTTTTGCTAGGTATAGCAATCTGGGTTGGCATCTAAAGTTGTTTAGCACTGGGAACACTTTGGTCCTCGTTCTTCTGGCTTTCATAGTTTACGCTGGGTTTCTCCTTGTAATTTGTTGTTTTTCTCTTGTGCCTTTCAGTATTTTGTCCTTGTTTTTAGCATCTAATGTTTTAACTATGATATGCAGTGGGGAGTTTCTTTTCTGGTATTGCCTATTTGGTGTTCTTTGTGCTTATTGTATTTGTATAATTTGTTTATTTTTTCAGTTTGGGAAATTTTTCCTTTATTATCCTGTTGAAGATCTGATCAATACCATTGTCTTGGGATTTTTCTCTTTCCTCTATCCCTATGATGCAGAGATTTGGTCTTTTCATAGTATCCCACATTCCCTTTTGTTCCCCTTGTGTTTTTTAAAATTTTTCATAATCTTCACTTGAGCATTTTAGTTGTTCCACATTATCCTGCAGGTCTGATATTTTATTTTCTGCTTCATCCCTTTTGCTTCTGAGGTTGATTGGATGAATGTTCCATTTCCTTTTTCATTACTTCCTGTGATTTCTTTAGTATTTCCATTCCCTTTTGGAACTTGTCATCCTCTACTTGTAGCTACTTGCTTTCCTGGTCTCTTTCTTTTTTCATTTCAGCTTGGGATCTTTTCAGTGTTTCCACTTCCTTCTAGAGTTTGTCTTTCTCTCCCTCTATTTCTTTTTGGAGTTTGTGTTTCTTATCCTCAAGTTGTTTATGGAGTTTTTCATTCTCTCCCTCTAGTTCTTTCTAGTGTTTATCATTCTTTCCTTCTAGATTCTTCCTGAGTTTTTCATTTTCTTGCTTTGGTTCTCTGATTTGTTCTTTATATTTGTTGATTTCTTTGAATATGTCTACAATTGTTCTTCTAAGGCTCTTGTCTTTGTTTCCTTACAGGGAGATCTCATTGTAGGGATCTTCTGTCATACTGGTAGAGTTCAGTGTGGAATTATTAAGAACTATCCCCATGTTGTTTCATTGTGTCTTTGGCATCTGGATTTGTTTTTTGTTTGTTTGTTTGCTTGTTTGTTTAGATTCTGGTGTCTCAATGTTGGCAGAGCACTCTAGAATCACTAACACTGAGCATGCGAGATAGTCCACACCACTGCACTACCAGCTTAAGTGGGGGGGGGTATGTTGGATTGCTCCTTTGGCCCTGTTGATCTGCTGCACCCCTGGGTAGGTCCAGCCATGCTGCTATGATCTCTGGAAGCTAAGGTTGGAGGTTCCTAGTGATCCTGAGCCTTCTCAGGATTGGGTAAGGCTGCAAAGCCCCAAGGTTGATGTGACTCAACCCCCCCCCCCCCCCCCCCCCCCCCATACTGCACTGTTCTGCTGTGCCCCTTTCTATGTTCAGCCATGTTGTGGTGCTCACTGGAATCCTAGGTGGAGGTCACCAGTGTTCCCAAGTCTTCCTGAGCCGGAAGTAGGGCCGGAAATCCTCGAGGCAGTTCTGACTCATCCAGGTGCTTCACTGTTCTGCTGAGCCCCTGTCTGAAAATTCCTTTAATTTTGTGACTATAAATTACAATCCCGTGCTTGAGTGGTGAGCATGTGACCTGCTGGCCCATCTCATCAGCCCCTGAAACATGTTTTACGTGAACTGATACTCACTAACAATCTTGATGATGCAGCGAAGAATAATATAAGAAAATACAGGAACCTTGATAATTCTGAATTGAAATGAGATTTACACACTGAACAGGAAAACATTTAGCATCATCTTCATTGAGAATTTCACTTCTTGAATATTGCAAAACTAGATACCAGTGCAGACAATCTGTCTGGGTGTGTCTTTCATGTAAGTTAGTCCACGAGATCTGCCCACTGAAGATCTATCACTGAACACTACTATCAAAATTTTCTTGGATATTCAGTGACTTTAGTTTTACATTATGAATTCTGTATACAAATCTTGACTGTTTGAAATTCTCTCAGAAGTCTTTTGTTAACATTTATGTGAGAAATACAAATATGGGCTGGAGAGATAGCCTAGCAGTTAAGAGCACCTACTGCACTTGCAGAGGACCGGGTTCGATCCCCAGCACCCACATGGTGGCTAAGAACCGTCTGTAACTTCAATTCCAGGAGAACTCCAGTTCCAGGGGAATCTGAGACCCTTTTCTGACCTCTGCAGCATTGCACGACACGGGTGCACAAACCTACATGCAGACAGTACATTCATACATATAAAAAAAATAAAAAAAGAGAAATGCAAATGTATATTTTTTATTTTGTTCAGTAATTCTGAAATTTTTCCATTAAACACTTGCATATTTTTATTTTGTTTTAGATTATTGACTTTCATACCACATTTATCTTAGATATTATCA
The DNA here is from genome assembly GCA_009823505.1 of Rhizomys pruinosus. Classification (NCBI taxonomy): domain Eukaryota; kingdom Metazoa; phylum Chordata; class Mammalia; order Rodentia; family Spalacidae; genus Rhizomys; species Rhizomys pruinosus. Next base: position 4,621,130 of record VZQC01007402.1, on the reverse strand, counting down.
TTTCACTTTTAAAATGTATCATTTTACTTTTTATGTTTTCAAATTTCTGGTATATATAAATGACCTTGATATTTTTATATATTGAGTAAGAGTTAGGCATCTTTGATAAAGTTCCTTATTAATTTTATAGTGTATCTATTGATTGTCTCCCATTTTTGCATAAACATTGTAATGGTGACTTTCTATATTTCTTATCTTTTAACTCTTTATCTTTTATGGCTGCAATTGCATATCCTTCCAGTATTAAATAGACATATTAATAACTGGAGGTCCTTTGGGTTTAATTTAAATCCCAGACGTTTTTAACCTCATACCCACTAAATTGCTGTTTGCTTTATAGTTTCTGAGGATATTATTCAAGAAGAAAATGATTGTTAAAGTTATTTATTAATCATGAGATAGTTGTCTATTAGTAGATTCTTGGCTGCATTTAATATGATCCTATAATAATTTTCTTCCTTTGATCTGTAAATGCTGAATTTTATTAATACATTTTCTAATTTTTAAACATCTTTGTGTTCTTGGTACATAACAAATTGGCATGTTTGAGCATGCTTGAAGATCCTGCAACATTCACTTTTCTCCTTTTAAAGATTCCTTTCATTTCATCAGCAAAGGAGATGAGCTCTAAAGTTCTACAATTTGATTAGCATCCTGTGTCCTATGCTGGTTTAATAGTTAAATTTTAACAACTCATTTAACTTTGCTGTATTTTTATTTCCTCATTTGTAAATTGACAAAATATTAACTGTCTTTCAAACATAAAAATCTTCCACTGAATTAAAATGTAGCAGTCTGCGCACACCTTGTATGTGTGCTCTCTCCCCAACTGTGGTATCTGCTCCAATGAGCTCATGTGGTTTTGGCTACTTCACCTTCCTTCGAGTTCTCTGAAGTCCTGTATGTGCCTTCAAAGGAAAGCCTGACTATATGTTTGTTTCATTTAACCCCCTACTGTGATAATGTTCTCACACTGTTCCACTTTTTGTTATCACACATCAAGCTTCTATGAATATATGAACATAAATGTCTCTCTATGGACATCATTTGTGCTGAATGAATAATTATGAATGGAATGCCCCTATGATATGAGGATGCATGCCTTCATCTTTCTAGAGTGGTATGAATTGTCAATCTGTAATCCCAAACAAAGTCATCCTGATTTTCAGCTCATATGATTCTTTCTTTTTCCTCTTACGCATTCTGCCTTGGTGTGGTGTCTTGTTATTGTGGTTTTACAATGTTCTCCTATTGACCAGTGACACTGAGATATTTCTTTTTCAGTGTGCGATTGCTTAACACTGATACATATTGCATGCTGTATACATTCAGATTATTTGCCCAAGTCTACTCTTGGTTTTCTTTTTTTAGCTGGTAGCTAATACTATTATTAGAGAAATGTTCCCTTTTTATTTACAAGTATTAATTGCATAAACTAGTGGATCATTATGAATTTTAATATCTCTATTCAAAAGTAATGTTTTAAGCTGGGAAATACTTTACAAGTATTTCCTTCTACCCAGAAAATTGACCTTCTCATTTTGTTTCATTGATGCCATCTCCCAAAGAACACAAGTTCTTAATTCTAATCTCTTTCAATTAACATTTTGAACTATTCTTAATATTGAATCTAAGAAACATTTCCTTAATCTTACATCATGAATGTTTTGCTCTGTGATTAATTTGGGGTTAATTTGTATATTCTGTGTGGATCAAATTGTTATTTTTCTATGCATCTTGTGTCCTAAAATTTTCCTATACAATTATATATACATTTATAGGTCCAGTTATGTATTTTATTTTCATTATTAAATATATCCACTCTTCAGTTAAATTGCAGATTTATAACTCTTGAAATTCAGGTAGTTTACACTTTGGCATCCAATTAGTTTTCTATCCTATGTCCTTTGCAGTTCATCAAATTTGGAATAGTTGTCAATGATTTCAATAATCCTATTGATATTTAGTTTGGGTTTTGTTGAAACTATACATGAATTTAGGTAATATTGGTTATTCAGTTGAGATTTTTTTTGTAGACTGAGCACGTTTCTCCCTTGTCTGTTTGTTCAATAAATGAGAGACCTTGTCTCAAAAACAAAGGGGAGAACAACTGGTAAGTCTGAGGAGTATGTGTTTTGTTGGATGTCGTTTGACTTATATTAGGATGACAGTTTTTCATGATTACACCAGATTATGGGCTAGTTTACAGGAAATGTTGTGTTTTCTACATAGCCTCAATGATAACAACTATCAACCTAATGTTCTAACTGTGACTGAAGGCTGAGGTAATCCTTGACAGTTTTCTCCCCTGCAAAATGATCCACTTCATTCCTTTCCATGTTATACTCTGCAGGACACCCTCACTATGCACAGCCAATTCTTGCAAGTGGACCTTCTGTTGGATGGTTGGTAGCAGAGTACCTGTATACACATGTATAATAGCTTTCTATGGTAGAAAGATTTTAAATTTTTTTCACACTTGTTTAATCTTTATTTACATCAACACTGATCAGTGAATTTTATTTTATATAGCTAACCATGATAGTTTTGTTCCCTCAAAATTTTAATCATTTCCCTTTTTCCAGTGGTTCTAGATCCCTTGACCTGATGTCAACTATGTTTTGTTTTGTGTTTTGTGTGTGTGTGTGTGTGTGTGTGTTTGTGTGTGTGTGAGAAATGTCTTTCCCTGTGACTCTATAGGTTGTTCCTCACTGATCTGATAATTTTCTCTAAAGGAATGAGATTCTTTATTGGAGAATGGAATTAAGACAAAATGTCTACTTAGCAAATTCATTGTTATATATGTGTAGTCTTCTGAGAACTCTCAGATGAGGGAGCAGAAGTATGTACATACATAAGCATATTTATCTTTGCATGTGCAAATATTTCTACACGCAACCAACTTCATATTTACTGAAATATGAGTTCTTACCATGAGTCTTAATATAATCTCGAACATCATGAAAAATTTTAGCTACTTTCATATGGTAAAGTTCTTCTCTAAAAGAGAGAAATCTCAGCTCCCTAACCCCCTTTATATGTGTACACATGTTGTATCCCAGTAAATATAGTACATGAAACACACACACACACAACACATTCATAACCTGCATTTTCCTGAGAAGTTCCTTATTTAACTGAGTACATTTAACTGAGCAATTAGTACAAGTTTCTTTGCCTTTATTTAGCAGTATCTACTGATTTTCAAAGTTGTTTAAATCTGCAATTTAATCTCCTTCAATAAAGTTGTTTCATATATTTTTAATATGGTCAGACTGCAATGGTACATTAAGCATTCTGCTCTGAACGTGCTCAATGGCCTAAGTGGTTCTTGCATGCATTCAGTTTCCATCTCTATCTTGTCACTACCCCAGGTTTTCACAAAATGATTTTGGCAGACATCTACAATAACAATATCATGCAAAAGCAGTTGTCCTGCCCCAAAGTGTCACTGGTCCCTCACTTGTCTCCACCACTTACTTTCCCACATTCCACTCTCAACAGCTGATCTCAGAAGAAACTATCACTCTACCTTGTGCTTCTAGTTTAACTGTGCTGTTTCCTCACTTGCAAACAAACAGCTCTCAGTGCTGGGTAACATGCAGTTATGGGAATGTGGATAGGGTGTTCATCCCTCACCTGTTGATGGATGTCCTGATTGTTGACAGACCTGGTACTCACTGGAAAATCTGATTTAAATGATCAAAAACTTGCTTTTGATAGGTATTTATGTTTTTGTACCATTTAGGCAATGCTGGTGTTTAGAATTATAGGGTTATTATTTATTCAATTTTATGCTAGATGTTTTATCAGGGTATCATTTTCCCTTTGCATGTTCTTTGTTTGTCTTTGCTATTTCTTTCAGGATGTAAAGCATCAATTGATGCCTGTAACAATGACTGTAGAACAATTTATTTCTACTTGCTGTTTTTACAATAAGTTATTTCAATTTGCATATGATACACAGGGTTCATAGTCTGATATCAATACATGTATATTCTATGTTGAAATCAAATGATACATGTGGATCACACAATACACATGTACAAACATCCATGTGTTTCCAAGTCCAACATTTTTATGGTTAATATTAGTGTACTATGTCAATACATTTATACAATAACTGATAAAACCGGGCTAATCAATACTTCCATCACATTATTATATTGTCATTGGAGATTTGGAACATGTATTGTCCAGTCAATCATACAATGTGCAATAGACTATTAGTACCAGTATGTGATATGTTTTTGGTGCCACAATTGACAGTTTATGGAAAATATACTGATCTATAAAAAATAACTAAATCTTTATCTACCACATGATAAATCAATCCTATTCCTAGATATTCACTAGAAGCAAATGATGCCAGTATATGTACAAAAGGTACCTTAATGGCAGTGATTATTGCTACAGAACTCAGAACAACAAAGAAACGGGATCAACCTAGATGTCAAACAACAGATGAATGTGTAATGATTAGAATGGAGAAGTTAACAGGTCCAAACTCCAGGATGAAATGTTAATCAGCCATAAGTGGTGTGACATCCTGTTGCTGACAGCATAACACATCCAACACAAGACATTGTGATGAGTAGGGTTCAGGCAGAAAACGACATTTCACATCCCTTCCCTTGTTCCAGTAACATGTGTCCCCCTTGGTAAGAGAACTGGGAATAATGTTTCTTCCATGTGATGCTCTGAATTAGAGAGGCTGCATGTCTGTTTACAGAGAAAAGTGTTACATGTCTCCTTACACGTGATGCCTCTTGTCCAGAGAAAGATCCTGCATATTCTTTCCTTGGGATGTTCACAGTCAGAGATGGATGCTGCATGTCACTTTACATGTGATGGTCACAGAGAGCAAAGCTCAGTGCCCATGTGAATAGTGTTCTGTGTCCTGTGCTGAGCTCATCATAACATCACAGTCTGTATTACCTCACTGTCAGGAGTTGAATAGACCCATAGGCTGTAATCCCACTGGGTATGAAGATTGCTAAAACGTAAGGGTCATTAATGACTCCAGTGAAGAATGCTTTAGCTTTTTCCATTGATTTCTCAGATTCTGACTAATACTATTTCCTTTGTCTGCATAACTTATCTTGATATTTCTCTAGGGGCCATGATATGGTGCAGTCCCCTAGGGGTTATGTACATTTTGGGGGAGAAATAATCTTTATTTTGACTTCACTTTTGAATAAAGTTTCATGATATGTAACTGTGTCACATTTGCTTTCATTTCTGTATTTTATTAATTTTTGTTTTTACTGAAACATGGCAAATTTTACACAATATAGTTTGATATTGTTTACAGCTTCATTTTACCACTCCCTCGTTTTCATAATCTCCTGTAATTCATCCCTGTTTGTATTAGTCAGGGTTCTCTAAAGAAACAGAAGTAACAGGACGAATATATAACTATATACAATTTATTGATTTGCTCATGTGACAGAGTTCAAGGAGCCCAACAGTGCCACACTGGAGGGGCTGAGAATCCAGGGAACTGCTCAGTCCACAAGACTGGATGTCTCAGTAGTCCCAATCTGGTGGTGAAGGCCTGATGGATTCCAGGAGATCTGCCAGTCTAAGTACACTCTGGGATCCAAAGGGTTGATCACAGCAGCAAGACAAATTCACCAGATGAGAGAGGCAAGCAGCAGAAAAAAGGGACCAGCTCCCTCTGCCCTGGACTTTTATACTGCCTGCCAGCAGAAGGTAACACCCACATTTGGGGTGGGCCATCCGGGTTGAGGCGGTCCAATCCGAAGATCCTTTTTCTCTTATTTGTTCCTTAGTCCAGTCAAGTTGACACTGAGGATTAACCATCACAAGTCCACCCCTTGTCAACTTGACACCCAATAAATAGCCTCTCCTTATGTTATGCTTAAATGTCAATTGCAAACAATGGCAAGGTCATAAATCCACCTAACATGTTATAAGTGTCTCATGTGCAATAACAAAGCATTATATCTTAGAGTAGATGGTAATGTCCTTGAGGAACACTTAGTCCTTCAGTATCTAATAACCTAAATATGAAAACACTTAACACATATCTCAGTTGCACATTCAAAAGAGAACAACACAAGTATCCACTTAATATATAGGAGAAACAGTACCATATAGTGGGCGCTGATTCAAAGCATATACTGCCTGCTGGAGAACCTTGCCTCAGGCCTCCAGGGTATTGCTGCCTAATTGGCACTGTAACTGTGCCTTCAAGAGGCCATTCCATCGTTCTATCAAGCCAGCTGCTTCTAGGTGGTGGGGTAAGACCAGTGGATACCGTGACCATGGGCCCACTTTTGTGGCTGTGAAGTGAGTTCCTTGGTCAGAAGCGATGCTGTGAGGAATACCATGACAGGGGATAAGGTATTTTGTAAGTCCCTGGATGGTAGTTTTGGCAGAAGCATTATGTGCAGGAAAGGCAAACCCATAGCCAGAATAAGTATCTATTCTTGTAAGGACAAAACGTTGTCCCCTCCATGATGGAAGTGGTCCAATGTAGTCAACCTGCCACCAGGTTGCTGGCTGGTCACACGGGGAATAGCACCATATCGGGGGCTCAATGTTGGTCTCTACTGTTGGCAAATCTGGCACTCGGCACCAGCTGTAGCCAGATCAGCCTTGGTGAGTGGAAGTCCATGCTGTCGAGCCCATGCATAACCTCCATCTCTGCCACCATGACCACTTTGTTCATGGGCCCATTGAGCAACAACAGGGATAGCTGGAGAAAGAGGCTGACTATCCACAGAATGAGTCATCCGATCTACTTGATTATTAAACTCATCCTCTGCTGAGATCAACTTTTGATGAGCATTTTCATGAGACACAAGTATATTCACATCCTTTGAACATTCAGAGAGTTCTATCCACATACTTCTTCCCCAAATGTCTTTCTCACCAATTTTCCAGTCATGCTCCTTCCAAGTCCCTGACCATCCAGCCAAACCATTGGCTACAGCCCATGAATCAGTATATAATCGAACCTCTGGCCATTTCTCCTTCCAGGCAAAATGCACAACTATGTGCACTGCTCTAAGTTCTGCCCACTGTGAAGACTTTGCTTCACGAGTGTCCTTTAGGGTTGTTTCAGAAATAGGCTGTAATCCAAGCTGGCATCGAACTCCAGATCCACCTGCCTCCACCTCCTTCAGCAAATCCTACTGATGGGCTGAACTGAATTGGAAAATGATGTATGAAATGCACAAAGCATCAATAAAAAATTGTTAAAAAAAAAAAAAGAAATAGGCTGTAATGCTGCAGCTGTCCACCTCTGGGTGCTGCTTGCATAGCATGCAGATCCATCAGTATATCCAGCCCTAGTCTTCTCTTCCTCAGTCAACTGATCTTAGGGCAAACCCCATGAAGCCATAGGTGCATGTTTAAGAACAGGAGGCATTGTAATAGGAGTGGGAACCATAGGCATTTGGGCAACTTCTTCATGCAGCTTGCTTGTGCCCTCAGGGCCTGCCCAGGCCCTGTCACGTATGTACCACTTCCATTTGATAATGGACTGTTGCTGTGCATGTCCTACTTTATGGCCTGGTGGGTCAGATAACACCCAGCTCATGATGGGCAGCTCAGGTCTCATGGTGACTTGGTGGCCCATTGTCAAACGTTCAGTTTCCACTAAGACCCAATAGCAGGCTAAGAGCCGTCTCTCAAAAGGAGAATAGTTGTTTACAGATGAAGGTAGAGACTTACTCCAAAATCCCAAGGGCCTCCATGTGATTCCTCTATGGGTGCCTGCCACAGACTCCAGACGGCATCTCTATCTGTCACTGATACCTCAAGCACCATTGGGTCTGCTGGATCATATGACCCTAGAGGCAGAGCAGCCTGCACTGCAGCCTGGACCTGTTGAAGAGCCTTTTCCTGTTCCAAGCCCCACTCAAAGTTTGCTGCCTTTCGAGTCACCTGATATATGGGTCACAGTAACACACCCAGATGAGGGATGTGCTGCCTCTAGAATCCAAAATGGCCCACTAAACGTTGTGCTTCTTTCTTGGTGGAGGGAAGGGCCAGGTCCAACAACTTATTCTTTACCTTAGAAGGAATGTCTCTGCATGCTTCACACCACTGAACTCCTAGAAACTTCACTGAGGTAGATGGCCCTTGAATTTTAGTTGGGTTTATTTCCCATTCTCTCATGCGCATATGTTTTACCAACAAGTCTAGACTAGCTGCTTCCTCCTGTTCACTGGGTCCAATCAGTGTACCATCATCAATATAGTGGACCAGTGTGATATTTTTGGAAGAGTCAGGCGATCAAGATCCCTTCTAAGTAAGTTATGGCACAAGACTGGAGAGTTAACATACCCTTGAAGTAAGACAGTACAGGTATACTGTTGGCCTTTCCAGCTGAAAGCAAACTGCTTCTGGTGGTCTATGCACCAGTGTTGAGAAGAAAGCATTGGCCAGATCAATAGCTGCATACCAGGTACCAGGAGACATATTAATCTGCTCAAGTAAGGACACAACATCTGGTACAGAGGCTGCAATTGGTTTCACTACTTGGTTGAGTTTTTGATAGTCAACTGTCATTCTCCATGATCCATCTGTCTTTTGCACAGGCCAAATTGGAGAGTTAAATGGAGATGTGGTAGGAACCACCACTCCTGCGTCTTTCAAATCCTTGATGGTGGCACTAATTTCTGCAATCCCTCCAAGGATATGATACTGTTTTTGGTTCACTATTTTCCCTGGTAGAGGCAACATCAATGGTTGCCATTTGGCCTTTCCGACCATAATAGTCCTCACTCCATAGGTCAGGGAACCAATGTGGGGATTCTGCCAATTCCTAATTATATCTATTCCAATTATACATTCTGGGGCTGGGGAAATAACCACAGGATGAGTTCTGGGACCCACTAGGCCCACTGTGAGTCGGACTTCAGACAAAACTCCATTTATCACCTGACCTCCATAGGCCCCTACTTTAACCAGAGGGCCACAATGCTTTTTAGGGTCTCCTGGGATCAGTGTCAACTCAGAACCAGTATCCAGTAGGCCTTGAAAAGTCTGATTATTTCCTTTTCCCCAGTGTACAGTTACCCTAGTAAAAGGCCTCAGGTCCCTCTGGGGAAGGACAGGAGAAAGGCAAACAGCATAACTCTTTGGTATTGTGACAAGGTTCTTCCTCACCAGAACCCAGGCACCTCTTCATTCAAGGGGTTCTGGGTCTGTGAACTGTCTCAAGTCTGGAAACTGGTTAACTGGACAGGATTCACTACTGCTGAAATCCAACATTGACTTCCTGTCCTTTGTTCTAGATCTTTTCTGCTTATACAGATCAAATAAAAACTTAGTAGGCTTCTTATGTATTTGGTTCCTGGAAACACCATGATTAATTAGCCAGTTCCAAAGATCATTTCGGTCATGCCATTGTAGGCATTGTTTTGCCTTTGCCACCCATAATGATAACTAGGCTCCTCTGGCCTTTGGCGATTCAGTGCTGCCACCTGATGCCTACCCTGAGGTCCTGTTAAACCTATTACATGTACATTTAATTTATGCAAGCAAGCAACAACCTCTCTAACTGTAAGTCTGGCATAAGAAATAGAGCAAAAACAAAGCTCTTCAAATGTTCTGGTGTCTCTCTCAGTACTTTCCGTCTTATAAACTCAGTGAAAGTCATGTCCTCTGGGTCCTCATATTGTGGAGAATGTGATTTTACACTTCGAATCCACTCAAGCATGCCCATCTGCCTGACCCTCACAATCCCTTCATCAATACTAAGCCAAGGAATATCAAGCATCTCTAACTCGCTGTTAGTAGGCCATGTTTTAATAAATACATCAGCCAACCATTCAAATAAACTTTTAACACCTTTTTTAACTGCTCGAGCTTCCATGTTAAACCTAGAATCTCTACTCAGTGGGCTCATATCGATAAACTCAGTCTGATCCAATTTTATATTCCTTCCACAATTATCCCACACCCTTAAAATCCATTCCCACACATATTCCTTAGGCTTCTGACGGAATGAATCGGCAAGCTCATTAATTTCTTTAGTGGTGTAACACACCTCCTCGTGGACCACACTTTCTATCTATCTCACCTTGAGGGGTTTGCTTAGACTTCAATCTGGTTATAGGTCTAGAGGTAACAATTGTTGGGTCCTGAGGGACATTAGCTCCCACTGGTAGGGGAAGATTAGTTTCCTCAGGCAAGAGTGGGGAGGATAGATCTGCAGGGTGTAGATTCTCTGCTGAGAGTGGGGAGATTAATTCTTAAGATAAAGAAAATCCCTCAGAATCTGTGGGTTCAAAATCCTCATCATCATGGTTCTCCCACACATCTCCATCCCAAGTTTCAGGGTTCCACCCTTTCCCCACCAGTGCACTTTGACTGCTGACACTGTTCGTGGCTGGGAATTAAATTTGCATTGTAAATCAGCCAAACGTATATTAAGGGCTCTAGCTTGGTTTTCTGCCACTTTAGCTCTTTGGCTGCTGGAGAGAAGATTCTCTTCCAGAGCACACTTGGAAACCTTTAAAGTGATGTTTTGAATCTGGAGCTGGTCATTTTTATCACTGAGATCCTTATTTTCCTCTATCACTTTATCCAGAGATGCTAGGAGCAACAAGGCAACATCATTATTTTCCTTATTTTTCCGCAATTTCTTGAACGTTTTATATATAGAGTTGCTAAATTCCTTGCTTATCACAAGAGGCGAGTTAGGTGAGTCAAATGGATCTATCTTCATAATTACATCAAATAGTCTGCACCAAGGATTATTATTGCTCTTCATGCCACCAGGAGAGCCTTCAGTAACTCTAGGCTTCATTGGCTTGGAAAGCTGGCTCCAGAGACTACCAAGCCCACTAAAGAAAATCATCCTTTCAATTCTGTTTCTCTAGAACCACTCCTGGTACCAAAGTCTGTATTAGTCAGGGTTCTCTAAGGAAACAGAAGTAACAGGATGAATATATAGCTATATACAATTTATTGATTTGCTCATGTGACAGAGTTCAAAGAGCCCAACAGTAGACGTGCCTCACTGGAGAGGTTGAGAATCCAGGGAACTGCTCAGTCCACAAGGCTGGATGTCTCAGTAGTCCCAATCTGGTGCTGAAGGCCCGATGGATTTCAGGAGATCTGCCGGTCTCAGAACACGATCCAAAGGGTTGATCACAGCAGCAAGACAAACTCACCAGATGAGAGAGGCAAGCCGCAGAAAAAAGGGACCAGCTCCCTCTGCTGTGGCCTTTAATACTGCCTGCCAGCAGAAGGTAACGCCCGCATTTGGGGTGGGCCATCTGGGTTGAGGTGGTCCAATCCAAAGATCCTTTTTCTCTTATTTGTTCCTTAGTCCAGTCAAGTTGACAACCAGGATTAACCATCACACTGTTACCTACCATAGCTAAGTATTTACTCAATTTTTCCCTAAAATCTTGCTTCTTTAGAGACATCCTTTGCTTTTCTTCATTTTAAATATGATACATTATTGTGTAAATTTTTTGAGGTTTATAATGTGGAAAATTCTGAACAATTTTCACTATTAATTCCGCAGATCAATGAATCTTAGATACAGTAATTTCAAAATTGGTGTATGTCACACATATTGAAAAAGCCATAGCATTGTTACTAATTTCTCCTTCTTTTCTGTTTTCCATTGTTCCCTCTGAAATAGCACACATACAGATCCTGCTTTTCAAGTTTTTCTCACAGATCATGCTTCCTTGTTTCAGTCTCTTTTTTTCTTCAGTTTAGAGTGTCTCTATTACATATCCTCTCACTCAGTTCATGCACATTCAGGTTCATGCCTCTCTGTTCACATGCATCTGACTTACTAACAACCTCTTCCTGGTCATTCTTCACTTATCTATAATGTGCTTTATTTCAGCACTTTTTTCGAATCTTTTTTTTTTGTGAGTTCTCATCTTTTTCCTCTTATGACATATGTTTTTAATTTTAATAATTTTCTACAAATGTTCTTAATGTATGAGTCACTTAAAAATCCCTGTCTGCCCCCCCCCCAAAAAAATCCGGGTGTGGTGGCACACACCTTTAGTCCTAGCACTTGGGAGGCAGAGGCAGGCGGATCTTTGTGAGTTCAAGGCCAGCCTGGTCTACAGAGTGAATTCCAGGACATCTGGGGCTACAGGGAGACCCTGTCTCAAAAAGACCAAAAAAAAAAATCCCTGTCTAATAATTCCAAAATATCAATCATATCTGAATGTGATTCTGACGTTTGCTTCAACTTTGCAAACATTTTATCTTTCCTTTTACCATACCTCCTTATTGTCTGTTTGAATTCCAGATATGATGTACTTGATAAAACAGAACAAAAACTGTCTTTAGCTTGAGGATTTATGTTTAAATAGAAATGAGTCATGTTTTATTTGAAGATTGCTTTATAATGCAGGCTAAATAAACATCCTTTTGATGTTGTAGTTGCTGTTTATGTTGCTAAGCATGGGAACCAAGGCCTTGCGTGTGTCCCTGCTGTACCACTGAGCTATGCTGACAATACCTGGACCATGCTGGGACCCTCATGATACATTGGTCAGAAGAGGAAAGATACAACATTTTATAATGTCATGTTTTAGTCTCAGTGTTTACTAGTCCTGTTGAACCTACAGTGTGACCTTTGTAATTATCCCTTGGCTTTGTGTTTCCTATCTTATGGAGTATAGAAACCCTGTAAGGATGAAAATTTGGAACATTTTTCAGGCAGATGTATATGAATAAGTTTCTCAGTTTTGGTTGTATCTTTGGTATCTTTGCCTGGTTTTGGTATTAGAGTGATGCTGGCTTCATAGAAGGAACTTGGGAGATTTCCCTCTGCATCCTTCTGAAAAGTTTTAGTAATAATGGTTATAAGTCCTCTTTAAATGTTTTATAGAATTCTGGCATGAAACCATCTGGGCCTGGGCTCTTAGTTGGGATGTTTCTTATTACAATTTCAATTTCTTCGTATATTATGGGTCTGTTTAAGCTGCCAATCTCTTCTTGGTTAAGCTTTTGTGATTCCCAGGATTTCAGATCTTCATCGATTTTTCTTGTTTTCAAATTTATTAGAGTATAGGTTTTTGAAGTATTCCCATATGATTGTCTGGATCTTTTTGTTGTCTGTTGTGATATTTCCCCTTAAATCATGAAGTCTATTGATTTGGAGTTGCTCTTTCTTTCCTTTGTTTAACTGGACTACAGGTCTGTCTATCTCGTTTATCATTTCAAAGAACAAACTTTTGGATTCATTGATTCTTTTTACTGATTTATTTGTTTCTCTTTCATTGATTTCTACTCTGATTTTTGTTATTTCTTCCTGTCTGTTGGGTTTAGGGTTCATTTGTTGTTGCCTCTCAAGTATTTTTAGCTGTAGTTTTAGATGATTTATGTGTGCTCTTTCTGTTTTCTTTTTATTGTGGGCACTTAGGGCTATAAATTTCCCTCTTAGGATTGTTTTTAAAGTATCCCATAGATTTTGTTGTGTTGTACTGTCATTTTTATTTAGTTTCAGGATGCTTTTATTTCTTTCTTTATTTCTTCCTTTACCCATTCATTATTCAGGAGTGTGTTGTTTATTTCGTACCTGTTCTTGTAGATAGTAGAGCTTATCCTGGTGTTGATATTGAACTTTATTGCATTGTGGTCTGATAGAATGCATGAAAGAGGAGTTATAGATTCATCTCCTTAATGAACATAGATGCAAAAACTCTCAACAAAATACTCACAAACTTCATACAGTCCCACATCAAATAGATCATCCATCATGACAAAGTTGGAGTCATACCAGAGACTCAGGGATGGTTCAAAATATAAAAATCAATAAATATCATAAAACACATAAATGGACTGAAAGACAAAAAAACAACAAAATCATCTCAATTGATGCAGAAAAAGCCTTTGACAAAATCCAGTATCCCTTCATGCTTAAAGTCCTAGAGGGAATTGCACTTGAGGAATCATTCCACAACTAATCAAAGCCATTTACAACAAACCCACAGCGAACATCATCCTAAATGGAGAAAAGTTAGAAGCATTCCCCTTAAAGGCAGAAACATGGCAAGGCTGTCCCCTATCACCACTTCTCTTCAATATAGTGCTTGAAAACCTTGCTAAGGAAATAAGGCAAGAAAAAGAAATTAAAGGAGTACTAATTGGAAAAGAGGACATCAAGCTATCTCTTTTTGCAGACAATATGGTAGTATACCTAAGGTATTTTAAAAACTCCACCAGAAAACTCCTAGAAATGATTAAAAGTTTTAGGAAAGTGGCAGGATACAAAATTAACTTACAAAAAATCAGTAGCCTTTTTTTTTTTTTTTTGTCTTTTCGAGACAGGGTCTCCCTGTAGCCCCAGCTGTCCTGGAACTCACTCTGTAGAACAGGCTAGCCTTGAACTCAGAAAGATCCGCCTGCCTCTGCCTCCCAAGTGCTAGGATTAAAGGCATGTGCCACCACGCCCAGCCCCCTCAGTAGCCTTCCTTTACACCAATAACAGGCAACTGAAGAAGGAATATAAGGGGACATTCTCACTCACAATAACCCCCAAGACAATAACATAACTATGAAGAAACCTAACAAAAGACACCAGTGAAACTTAACAAAAGACACAAAAATTTTAAACCCCTGAAGAAGGAGATTGAAGAAGACATCAGAAGATGGAAAGACTTCCCATGTTCATGTATTGGAAAAATTAATATAGTAAAATGTCCATTCCACCCAAGTTAATATGCAGAGTCAATGCAATCCCAATTAAAATTCCCACGAGTTTCTTCACAGGCTTGGAAAAAAATCCTTATATTCATATGAAAAAAAGACCCCGAATAGCCAAAGCAACCCTGAGCAAGAAGAGCAATACAGGGGTGATATCTATTCCACACTTCAAACTATACTACAGAGCTAGAGTCATAAAACAGCCTTTTACTGGCACAAAAACAGACCTGTAGACCAATGTCACAAAACTGAAGATACAAAATTGAACACATGCAATTGCAGCCACCTCGCATTTGACAAAGGGACCAAGAAGACTCAATGGAGGAAAGAGTATCTTCAGCAAATGGTGTGGGAAAACTGGATGACCACTTGTAGAAGAATAAAATTAAACCCCTACCTCTGACCCTGTACAAAACTCAACTCCAAATGGATCCAAGGCCTTAGCGTGAAACCTGAAACTCTGATGGTGATAGAAGAAAATGTCCACAGCAACTTACAAGACATAGGTATAGGAAAAGACTTTCTAAATCAGACAGCAGCTGCACAGGAAATAAGGTCAACAACTGATAAGTAGGACCTCATTAAACTCAAAAGCTTCTGTACAGCAAAAGAAATAAAGAGGGAAGTAAAGAGAAAACCCACGGAGTAGGAGGAAAACTTCACTGCTGATACATGTGACAAAGCATTAACTTCCAGAATATGTAATCTACTCAAAAAAGAAAGAACTAAGAACACGTGACTCACTCAAAAGATGGGAGTAAGGACTTGAACAGAGACTTCACAAGTGAGTAAATAAAGATAGCTGAGAAACATCTTAAAAAGTGTTCAACATCATTAATAATGAAGGAAATGCAAATTAAAACCACTTTAAGATATCATCTCACTCAGATAAAACTGATTAGGATCAAGAAAACAAATGATACCAAATGCTGGAGATTGTAGGGAAAGGGGAACACTGATCCACACTGCTGGTGGGAATGTTAACTCATACAACCAGCACAGAAAGCAGTGTGGAGAACATTTAAAAGATACAAAATGAGCCTACCTCCTGACACAGCCATACCACTCTTGGGTATATACTCGCAAGACTCAGCATACCACAGTGATACATGCACAGCCATGTTTATTGCAGCTCTCTTCACAATAGCAAAGAGCTGGAATAAATCCAAGTGCCCCTCAGCCAATGAGTGGATAGAGAAAATGTGGTACATCTACACAATGGAATTCTATGTAGCAGTAAAGAAAGATGGTATCATGAACTTTTCAGGTAAATGGCTAGAACTAGAAGATATTATATTTCGTGAAGTAACACAGTCCCAGAAAAACAAATGATGAATGGTATCCCTCATCTTTGGATGCTAGCATCAAGTACCTAGTTTTAAGGCAAACTGAGCAACATTAATGTTATATTTCTCATTATCTGACAGCGAATGTGCTCTTATAATGTGAATCCCTTAACAGGTTCTAGAATTAACCTACCACTTATTTTCAGACTTTGGAATCTTGGTATATGGGTGGAAGGTATGTATGCATGTTTTAGAGGAATATAAAATTAAAAGGGAAAATGTGAGGGGCTGTAGAGAAGGCCTAGCGGTTAAGAGCACCAACTGCTCTTGCAGAGGACTGGGGTTTGATCCCCAGCACCCACATGGTGGCTGAGAACCATCTTTAACTCCAGTTCCAGGGGAATCCGACACCCTCTTCTGACCTCTGTGGCTTTGCACGATGGGTGCACAAGCCTGCATGCAGACAGTACATACATACACATGCAAAATAAATTTTAAAAAGGGAAAATGTGAATCCTGAAATATGATTTAGAAATAACATACAGTTTGTTTTCAGACAACATAATTTTGGTATAGGTGATATATATATATATATATATATATATATATATATATATATGTTGAAGCAATACATGATGGAGGGAACCAACTGAAACAGTGAAGTTCTCTCAAAAACAATAATCCTCTGCTTTGAAAAAACTTTGGAAAGACTCAGAAAAAGAGGCAAGACATGTATGGCAGAAAACATGAACTCAGGTGGGGTGGGGGGTATGGAAAGGGAAATGACTCTAAATTGGACTGAGAAATGACATATGAAAAAGTTTAATAACAATAAAAATTAATGCAAAAATATAAAAAAGAATCAGTTTCTCTTGTCTTCTGAGCTGGCATTTTTTTACTATAGAGACATTCCTGACAGACTTCAGAAAAGTAATCATCTCTCTTTGAGGAGGTATTTCTTGGCTCTTCATCACAGAGCCTGGTAGGCTTGTAGAAGCTAAAGCCTTGGAAAGATGCATCAAAGACTGTGTCCTAGGGAATTATGTCAGTTCAAGATCATCTGTGCACACCCTCTGGAAATTCATCCCATTTATGATCAAAGATAAAACATACATAGATGCATATGCAGGTCTTTGTTAATTAAATTAAACTAATCTATAACTCTCTGGCTATTGCTTCAGGTATGTGAATTTTCAATGTGACTTCGACTTTAACTGTTTCTGGTTTTTCAGATCTCAGTTATTCTGAATCCTCAGTTGTTTTCAGATGGGGCTGATAAAAGTTGATTTTGAGTTTATTCACATTAAAAATATATGTTATGGACACTGGGACAACTTTCATGTTATTAGGTTGCCAGAGTTAAACCAGTCTTCCAAATCTGTGTTCTAATTATGTCACTCCTTTTAAACTTGTATTCAGATGGATCTTGGTAATTTTATCTGTCAGAATAGTTCCCTCTGATTAGCTAAAAAGAAGTCCCAAAGACCTGACCTGTTACTCTAAAAGGAATGAGGGATGAACTATCACAGACAAAAGTTGCTAAAGAAATTTATATGAAAGAGCATAGCATTTCTCATATATACCCATATTCTCAGAAAGTAGCAGTAACAATTGGCAGAGAAAATGAGCCACTTGACATCTCAAGAACAGAAACCCTCTGAAAATGGCAGAGGCAGGAAGGGAAGACAGGCCTTTCCTGGTTATCTGCTCCAGGTCTAACACCAACCCTGAGGGCTCCCAGATTCTGCTACGTTGGAAATAGAGACTCTTTTTGGCTTCAGGTCACTGATTACTTGTGTACAAATCAAATGGTGGTAGAGAATTTTCATCTCATTTCCTTTGTAAAGGTTCACTTTCACCCATCTAGAAGACATAGACACACCCATGTGTGTCTATGTCTGTGCTACTGTGTTTGCACATGTGGCCCAGGGGTAGGCTCGTGTTCATGGGGAAAAGTTTGTCAGACCGCTAAGAGCTGGGGTTTTTAGAAGCACTTGGGGAAAGTCCAGTTTTTCATATGGAAGCTGAGTTATGAACTCCTGTCCTCATTGTGCTGCAAGGTCTCTGCATCCCTACGGCACTTCACCAGCCCCTACTCTTTAAAATAATGTTTATTTCCTAAGTTTTCATTTATATTGTTGTGTGTAGTTTTTTTTTTCTTTGCTTAATATTGTTGGTCTTTGTACTTTTATATTTTTCAACTACAAAATTCTGTAATTGTCTAATATTCATAGATAACAGGTTTTGCTGTGTGGATAATATTTCTTAATGCTCTGGTGTAAAGAAATTAGGAGAGATACTTCACTACCAAAAATAAGCACTAATTATAAAACTGCTCTTTTAATAAATAGCAAATGCCCTAAATTATCATGTCCATCAACATCACCAAGGAATTCGACACATAACTTCCATGACAGTGCCACCACCTGCTAAGCTGAGATTGATTCATCTCCAATATATTTCTAAATGTATTACAATAATTATCAGGTGAGCTGGATAGATGGCTCAGTAGTAAGGAGAATGTGTTGTCTTCTGGAGGACTAGAATTTGGGTCTCAACAGCTAGGATGGGAAACTCACAATTACCTGTAACTCCCAATCCAGGAGATCCATCAGCCTCTTCTGGCCTCAGGAGACACCTCCACACAGACATGCCTGTGAATAAATAACAAAATAGAACATTTGAAAGGATAAGAGATGTAGAGATACTGCCTAGTTTTTGGCTGAGCTTTTACAATTATTCATCTCTTGTTTTTCTTTCCTTTTTCCTATTAATGAACATTTGCTAAATTTTGAGGATTGTCATTGGCCAGATGGAAGAAGCTTTTTCCAGAAATTTACTTTCTTTGCTCTTCTCTGTAAAGATTTTGTTCAGCATGGTCTCTTCTGTTGTTTTGTGTCTATGTATTTAAATTAAGGTGTTTTCTTCATCATCAGGAGCCTGGCATAATTAAAAGGTTATGTGATCGCCCTGTCTCTTAATACATAGGTTATCTGCCTTTGGTGCTGATTCTGAGACAGACTCAGATCTGCCAGCCTATGCCTCTTGGGTGCTGGGATTAAAGGCATGGGTCACCACACTTTAGCAGCTTTTGTGTACTCAAATGATTTTTCTGATGAGTCACCGGCCTGCCTGCTGTTTGCCAGTGCTGTGAGTTTTAAATGACACATTTTCAATTCATCCTCAGTGCATACACATCACTGTGTTTTGATTCTTACATTGTGGCGTCTCGGGCTCCTTCTTCTTTCTCTGGTTATGAGGTCTTTCAGCAGTGTCAGAGTTCACAGATACTATCTAATTCAAATCTCATCTGGATATGGTGATTCAGATTACACAAGTGGCCGAAGGTCAAGATACAAGAAGCTTTCTTATAAGCTTATGAATCAGGAAGGTAAGAATGCAGATAAGTTCTGATATCCTCTGTGAATACATCAGTGTAATAAGAGTGAGAGGTATGCAGGAAATATTATAAGACATTCTTTATTCAATCTTAATCCTGACCAGTCCATTTCGTAGTATATGAGTCATTCATACTAAAGAGAATACATTAATATTTCCTTATTAAGCAAAATAAAACTTCAGGATACATGTCTCCTTGATGGTCTTACTCATTTGAACAATATTTCCAGTTAGTTTACTTGGAGGTCTCACATTCCCTTGAAAAACACATGCTATGCAGAAGAACTTGAATAGATACTAAACAGAGTTAAGTAACTGAAATTTGAGTTATATAAGGAGACCTTCTGAAATCAAGTTCACCCTAGAATAAGTTAACTCTTACACTAATGTCTAACAGCATGATAAGTTTCAACAGCTCTTATGTCAGTGTGAAGGAACATGCTCTAAATAACTAATATTAAATAAATAATATTACTAATCAATACATAGATTAATAGCTTTTGTCTATGTGCCAGCAAGGGTGTTATTGTATAATTATATGAATAAACCTAGTCTTCTTAGTATATGAATCCAAAAATCAATAAATAAAATTAAGTGAACTAATAGGTTACAATCTCTCATATCTGGCTAATACTTTGATCACTTTTTGTTGGTTACAATAAGTATTTTATAGATAAATATATATATATATATATATATATATATATATATATATATATTTGATAGTTATGATATGAATCAGGAATCTCGAATTTTTAATACTATTTCTTTTTCTAAACACGAACAAAACTGTGAAGTTGTTCTGAGAGTCATCCTTTGAGGGACTTTGCCCAGTGAAGGAACATGAGAGTACAGTCAGAACAGAACTTAATGACAGAGCAGATAGACTCCAAGAATGCTAGCCATTCTCACTTGGTCTTGGGTTTATCTTTAACGGAGTCCAAACCTATAACAATCATTTTTAAATTATTATTTATCTTTGTATGTGTATGAATGTACTGTCTGCATGCAGGTCTGTGCACCCGTGTCGTGCAATGCCACGGAGGTCAGAAGAGGGTCTCGGATTCCCCTGGAACTGGAGTTCTCCTGGAATTGGATTTACAGACGGTTCTCAGCCGCCATGTGGGTGCTGGGAATCGAACCCGGGTCCTCTGCAAGAGTGTCGGTGCTCTTAACCGCTAGGCTATCTCTCCAGTCCCTATACAATCATTTTAAGATCTCCTGGTTCACAGCTTCCCCATATGTGTAAAATAACTTTCTTCTGTGAGATTATTACTGTTTCTTCCATATTCATCAATTATTCCTTTTGGATACCAGGTCAGAATTTACATTTACAGGTGGTAAGATGGCCTTGGGAAGCAAGGGGGGAGGTTGAGGCTGCACGTCTGACTAGCTCAATGGTAAAGGGTTGGCTGAGACAGGGGAGGAACAGGGTGGATACGTTTCCTGTCCTTGTTTGGCATACACTCATCTAAGCTTGAGAAAAATGATCGATAATTTCTAATTAAGTTCCAGTGTTTGCTAAAAGACAAGAATTGACAGTGAATAAGCATCAGACATGAGGAAATCTTAGGCTTAAAGAACAATAGAGCTGTTTCTTTGGTCTGATGATTGTTTTGGGTCTATGAGCAAACTGAGACTTAAGTAACATAACCTGTCTATGCGTATGAACTAACAGTGTCAGTGAGAGATGAAATAAATCAACTAAGCTACAATGCAGTATTTTATCAGTTCACATTCACAGGTTACTCCAATTTGAAGGGGGATGTAAAATCATAGGTTCAAGAGAAATATCGGAAATTAATATCCAGTGTAGAGCTGACAGAAATTAAAATAATTTGGAAACATCAGCAGTGTACGGTGATGCCTTTGTAGGTTTCTGTGATCACTGTTCTACTCTGCTGATTCAACAACATTTCTTTTTAAATATCAGAGAAATCACTTTTCACATCTTCTCTGGTGTTCCTTGCAATATCCTTTCTGGTCAAATGGCCTATCTTGGGAGCAGGAATTGATTTTTTTTCAGCCATGGTTCAAGTTTCACCCTGATCAAACTCAGTCAACAGTTTCTAGCTTGTAATTATAAAGTGTTAAATGTACAGTAAGTCATGAACTCTCTCATATGTGTTTTATATATTCAAAATCTAGCTGCCACAGCTTATTGATAAAGCTCTGCTAGTGGTAATAATGCATTTAGGGGAGGTAAGCAGGGAAGCTTGGCTTGTTCAGAAGCTTGGTTTGTTCAGAACATTTCATGTTGGTCTGAGGAAAACTAAGTATTTTTTTCAGAAAGGAGTTGTTACTGAGTGCTTAAGGCATAAATTATCATTGCCATTTCTATGCTGGTAAAGTTCTCTAAGCTTGGGTTCAAGTCAGTAGGTGAAAATCCACCTGTCCTCCCAGGGGACTATGCATGGGGACATCTCTTGAACTGCCCTGCAAATGTGAGCCACCAGTCTTCCTGTGCAGGGAGGTCTTAGAGATCCACTAATGGGACTTCAGCCAATGTCTAGTCTATAAAGAGGAAAGTCTGCTCATGTTTCAAAAAGGAAAGCCTGGTTTAGCAAGACCTGACTTTGTCCTCAAGTGGATGGAACTGGTAAATGAAAAGCCAAAATGAGCCAAGATCTCCCTCTCCCTCCAAAACCTGAGTGACCCCTAAGGACCAGATCCTCAACTGACCTTGAGAAAACAAAAACCTTGGTTAATCTGGGCTAACTGAGTGGCCTTAAACACCCAAAAGGAAAATATAACCAGAAATAAATAATCAGTAAGGCCTGAGAAATTGTACTGCAGATATAAAACTTGAGATCTTAGTAAAAAGACAAAAAAAGCACTGTTGTTTTGCCTGTCTTCAGTTCTTGCTGGCAAGTGCAGCTACCCTGTGGCTGCCACTGCTTTTGCCATCTTCCAAAGACATGAGACACTGATTTTCAAATTTCCAGTATGGTCTGAAGACTCATGTCTCTCCAGGAGTCCTCCAAACCTTCAGTGCCAGATGGGGACTGCTAAAACATCCAACTTGTGGATTGAGCAGCTGCTGGGATTTCAGCCTTTTCAGAGTATAGACTGCCATTGTTGGATACCCAGGGTTAACATGGAGGCCAGTACAGGAAGATCAAGACAGGATGCAGTGTGTACTGGACCTCATTTGGTGACCATGGGAAGGGAAGATCATAATGTAGAGCACAAGGGCAGGACTGATGGTTGTTTGGGTTTGCCAAGGAGGAGACTTCAAGCATGATATCTTTCAGCCTAATAAAGAAAAAAATCATAAGCTGAAGATGCTAAAACCTATGACATCATAATCTTGATATATATATGTGGCATGCATATATGCATATTTTGGAGTGATGCAAATTGGAAGGAACAATAACAACAACAACAACAAAAACAACAACAAGACTGGGTCAAAGAACTGACTGAAATGCTGAACTTCTGCCCAAAGCAGTAAACCTCCGCATCAAAAATTTTAAAAAAGAGCGAGAAAAAGATGAAAAAGATGTATGCTAGAATGCGTGAGCTCTGGTGGGGTGGGGGACAAAGAAAGGAGAATGGGTGTATATTTGATTGGGAAGTGTATGAAATGCACCAGGCTTCAATAAAAAATTGGCTTTGAAAAAAAATTCACCTGGCCTAGAAGGCACCATCTTAAGCTTTCCACCAGAAGGTCTCTAAAATCTCACATCTCTCATTAAAGAGAACAGTTCATATTGAATTAACTACTTTTTCTTTTTCTTTTTTTTTTTTTTTTTTTTTTTTTTTTTTTTTTTTTTTTTTTTTTTTTTTTGAGACAGGGTCTCCTTGTAGCCCAAGCTGGCTTGGAACTCGCTCTGTAGACCAGGCTGAACTTGAACTCACAAAGATCCGCCTGCCTCTTCCTCCTGAGTGCTAGGATTAAAGGCGAGCACCACCAGGCCCGGCTGAATTAACTACTTTTTCTATGTCTTAACTGGAAGCATGATTTCTGAAACTATCTTCAGGACACTTTATTGGGAGTAAATTCAAGTACTTGGGGGGAATGTTGATCTTGACATTTTTTTTTCCTTATTCTTAAATGTGTTTAACAAAGGTTTGTTTTTACCGAATACATGTTTTACAAATACCTTTCAATAACTGCATTGTCCCTCCCTCTACATCTATGTAAGGAAAGCATACTGAAGGTTTTTATTTGTTTTTTTTTTTTGTTTTTTTTTTTTGTATTTTATGAAGTAGAATTTGGTGGTTAAGAGAGGAGCTATAAGTGACAGGGCTCAGACTTCACAATGGAAGAGTAATTAGGTGTGAGCTCAGCAGCCTGGCTGGAAGTTGAGTAGGATGTAAAGGGCCAGGTGTGAGGAGCCTTCCACTCCATCCCAGAGCAGATCTAAAGGATGATATCATCTTAGTACTCTTTGGGATACCTCAGAGATATGGATATTTAACAATTTAACACAGACACCATTTAAATGTAATACCAGTCCAATAAAAAGAAATCATAATAGCCAAATAAAAAGATACCCATGCCTTAAACTAACATCATTAAGTAACAGGTGTGTGCTGTGTGCACCAACATCTCTGTACAGACTGCCTGGTTTCTTGTCTGATTCCAGTGCTGTCAGATATGAGACTTCCTCTCCACGACTCCATAGCAGTTGACATGTGCATACAGCAGCCCCAAAATTGAACACTTAAGTGTCATTAATTGGTTTATTACTTTATTTTTGTCCTAAACCACTCTACATGAGTTTCAGAAATTGAGGGAATGTTCAAGTGTTTCCTACAGTTCTGATGAGCTTAGGTACCAGGCTGTGAAGTGGGTCTCTTCAATGAGTTCATCACATGTCACTCAAATTTCTATGCATTGAAGCCAGTCCCACAGAAGTGCAGACAACCACCTTCTGTTCCACATTTTATTGTAAAATTCTCATATAATGGAATAATGGGGGGCCTGTCCATTTCTGCCCCTTCTTATGTCCCAGGATCCTCCAGCCTCAACCATGTCCTCTTTATCACCAGATTCCATTTTTGGTGAGGGTGAAAATATATCTTTCAATGTCTGTAATATATCTTCTATAAATCCAAATGTCTGGCTCACTGTCAGAACAAGAAAGATGGCTCACTGGGTCAGAGCGTGTGCTGCTCCAGCAGAGGAAGTACGTTCAGTTCCCGATTCCCACATCAGGCACCTCATAACTTCAGTTTTAGAAGGTCTGACACCCTCTTCTGTCTGCCACAGGCACCAAGCATACATGTGATACACACATGTGCATGCATGTGATACACACATGTGCATGCAGGTACTCACACATATGCATAAAGTATGAATAAGCAAACTTCTTTAAATATCTTGATTTCAGTCATTAGATCAAATATTCATAATTGAGATGGTTGAAGTGTAAGGTAGATCTACTTATTTTTAGCAACTGCTTTGTTTTCCCAAAACAACTTGAGCACCTTACCTTCCCACTGAGAGCACAGGAGGCTCCAGGGCCTTCACCCTTACCAACATTGTTCCTATGGCTGTTTTCCTGTACTAATCAGTCTCAACCCCAGTCCAGCATGAATTGTTCAAAGACTTGGTGGCTATTTGTATATTTTCCTTGAGGAAATGTCTGTTCAAGTCCTTGGTCCATTTTTAAATTAGCTATGCATTTCATTTTTCTCTGTGTTCTTTAGGGGTGTGGATTATTTTGTATTATTTCATTTGTGATTGGACTACATACTTTGTTTAAATTTGAAGGGAGTGCATACTTTATCAGGCAATTATTCCCACCCAGCAGTCTGCATTTCCCCTCCATTATTTCTCCAGATATAGAGGAATACTCTACTCTGATAGCCTCTACATTTGCCTTTGTTACTTTCTGTCCCTTTCAAGTCATGTCAGTGAAATCATGTCTAGAGAAACATTTATCAGGCTATTGCTTCTAGAATCTAAAAAACAAATCATTCTTTCTTTTCAAATCTCTTATTTATTCATTTAGAGTAGATTTCATGTAGGCAGGAAGATAAGAGTCAAATCTATTCATTCACACATACATACTCACTTTCCCCGAGTCTTTGGCTGAAGAGTCATCCTTCCCTGATTGAATGGTCTTGGCCCTTTGGCAGTACCTCTGGGGTCCAATATTCCCGGACTCATTTACTTTTAAAAAGACTCATGTGGTTGGCAGCAATTGTGTTGTACAGATCATACCTTAATGATAGTTTTAGTCTTATTAAAACTTCAAAGAAACATATTGTAAATAATCCTAATTAGTGGCTGATTAGATAGTTATTATGTTTTCTCAATTTAGTGTTTATTCTGAAGTTCAGGGAACAAGTCATTATTAAAGGGAAACCTCTGATGCTAGCTCCATCATCCAATCTGATATGCTAGACTAATTCCTTTGGAAGTTGTGATTTTATTTACCTAATAATTATAATTTTACTTTCATGTATGTGAAATTATTATAATTCTTTACTACTAAAAATGAATGTTTAAAAAATATCTTCTGTCAGAGGCATGCAATATTATTATTAAATGCGTGAAACGTGCAGTGGAAAAGCCCTCTGGACTCCAGACATGTGGCACACCAGGAGTGTCTGCTCTCCCTCATCAGAGGCATTTCAAAGCAAGCCTCTGCTCCAGATATAATTCATCACCGTTATCTCAAGTCACCACGTGTTCCTCTGTGTCATTTCACAGGGGAACACGACATGACATGGTGTAATTAAAGGAATGCAGTGTGTTGGCTCCTATTAGAAAATGAAGCAGTGTTTTCCAGATCAGCTCAGTGGTCTCCACTCCAGCTGCTGAAAAGAGCTTGGGAGGCTTTACGAGGAAAACTCACCAGTCTTGTGTTTAGGTTTGCAAAGTCTCTACATTTCTGCCCATTTGTATTAAAACCCAAGTCAACCACTGTCAGAGAATGTTAGAGATCTCTTCCCTCAAGCTGTGATCTTGTCAGATCTCATAAGCCAAGCAAGGTTAGGTCTCATTGTGTACCTGGATGAGACGTTTATTAGGAGAAACTGAAGAATTCTGGGAGGAGGCTGGGGAGCTTGTTTACACTTCCAGTTCAAGTGGGATCGCCTGTGGCCAGTGAATTCCTGCTCCTGTTTCCTGAACATCCAAGCTGCAGTAGAACTGTGTTCATGGATCCCAAACTGTACCTTCCTGCCCAAAGTAAGGGGAGAATTGTTCTGTCTTACTGGATAAATTTCACCCAACTAATTGCTAAGTTTCACTTAAATTCCCCTGCAGCTTCCAGGGAAGGCTGTCTTCTGCTTTTCTGATTCTAGGTGGCTTGCCATGGTGCTGCGTGCAGTTAAACAGCTGTCGGGCTCCACTCTATCTGAGACAGAATCCTTGTTGTGGCCAGAGAGAATTGTACACGTGACGTACCCAGTTGCATAGAGAGAACCATAGAGTCCTGGAGCTCAACCCTATGATGCATGCCATTTCAGTGAAAAATTATTCTATATAATCACAAACATGCAAATGTGGTTACATACTCCCACAGTCTAGACTTGTTAACTCACTCCATCTGTCTGAGATGAATTCTCAAAAGGAAAGCAGAGTTCCAAAGCAGCGCGTGGGCTGGAGGCTATGAAATTGGAGACTTATTGTCATGATATTTATTTTTATTTATTTTTAGTTTTGTAGGAAGTTGCTCTTGTAAATTAGTTATTGAAAAGATGACCTACACATGTCAGATTATGGAATTTTATTTAAATGCTACATCTCTGATTTTTCTTATTATTATTGGAAATAGAAATGCTGTTTCTCTACCTATGAGAATAGCTTTTCACATGCCAAAATCTGCAGAACATAAAATGTTTGGCTTGAACACATGAAGGAGGTTCTGGGGAATCACTGAAAGGTTTTATGGTAGACAATGATCTTCCTTCATACTTTGCTGATTACTCCTTGTGCCCTATTAGTACGGTAAGCATAAAATCTATGCAGATTGCTGAAAAATTTCCAAATGGATGCCTCTCCTTCCACCATTTCCATTCTTGCCCCTCCCCAATTGCCTCACACACCTACCAAAGAAATTCCTTCCCCTATTTTAAAACTTCTATTTCCCCATGATAAAATAATTTAAGACAAAACGACTGGCATATAATAATTCCTACTAAAATGAGTGCAACTGTTGGCTGGCCTGGCCTGTGGTCTCTTGGCTCAGGCCAGCACAGAGAGCCAGTGTTTGAACATTGTCACTATAGGGATTCCCTTAGCCTCTGCTTTGTTGTAGGACCAGTGTCTTTAATCCAGGCTTCACCTGTATTGTTCACGGTTCTGGGAAGGAACAGAATGGCTAGTATGAGAGTCTATTGTAGAAGCTGATCTGTTTGATTGGCATAAACCATAGGATTTGGGTAGTTTAAGGATGGCCATCTGTACATTAACAATATGCTAAGCAAGTAGAGGCTCAGATCTGCAGGGTGGAGGCCTCAATAGTCCAGACCTAGTGCTGAGGTCGAGAAGATTCCTGGAGAGCAGGTCAATGACTAAGAAGCTGTGTTCTGGTGTCAGCAAACAGAAGATGTGCTCACCATATAAAAGGCAGGGCAGACTGCCAAAGGATCATTTTCTTTTTTTGTTTTTTTTTGTTTTTCTTTTGGTCTTTTTGAGACAGGGTGTCCCTGTAGTCCCAGCTGTCCTGGAACTCACTCTGTAGACCAGGCTGGACTTGAACTCACAAAGATCCACCTGCCTCTGCCTCCCAAGTGCTAGGATTAAAGGCTTGCGCCACCACACCTGGTCAAGGATCGTTTTCTTTGCAACCAGTTTTTATCTGTGCTGCCACTGGAAGGTGCTGCCCATTCCAGTCATTCCTCCCAGTTAATGCTTCTTGGAAATACCCTCACAGCCTCCCAGAGACCTGTCTCAGTGGGTTCCAGATCCAAGCAAGTTAGAAATCAAAGATTAAGCTTGTCATGGCCCAATTTATTATTATTATTATTATTATTATTATTATTATTATTTAGTGTTATTATTATTACTATTATTATTGGTCTTTTTGAGACAGGGTCTCCCTGTAGCTTCAGCTTTCCTGGAATTCACTCCTTAGACCAGGCTGGGCTTGATCTCACAAAGATCCACCTGTCTCTGCCTCCCCAGTGCTGGGATTAAAGGAGTGGGCCACCATGCCCAGCGTCATGGCCTGATTTAAAAACAGGTTCAGATCTGCCCCTGGCAAAGTTTCTACTGGCCTGATGTTAAATGCCAGGTTTCCACCTACAGAAGCTGGGCCTGTCTGATTTCTCCACTTTTCTTCATATCAATAAGACAGTTTATCGACTATAACTACATAAACAGACAGATGAAGACCACTTTCCTTAAGTTCCCCCTAGTGAAAGCGAACAATAAAAAGGGAAGAAAAGATGGACCTCAATTTCCCTTGAATTCTCCCCTTTGGAATTATAGTTTTAGTGGTCTTTGAGCTAAATTTGAAAAAGAAAATTAAGTCTCTAAAATGAAGATAATTAGTTTTTTTGACTTTGGCTAAGTTGGCAGTCTCTGTAAGAAAGAAATCTTATGAGAATTAGATATTTTAAAATTTGGATGAGTTGAGGGTTTTAGATTATAAAAACATCAACAACAACAGCAACAATAACAACAACGACAAGAACCAACAAAAAAGACAAAGAAAAAGAAAAACTCCTTACAACAATTTGAGATGATTCAGTTCAGCACACTGGCTCAGGTTGGGTGGAACACCTAAGCATGGTCAGAAACTTGGTGGTTTCAGTGGTTTGACTCTAGGATATCTGCATCCTTCCTTTTCTAGATCATCAAGAACCTGCCTAACAGGGGTGGGGCACCTGCTATTATGACTGTTTTTATGTCTTTTACATTCTTTTATGCCACTACAGTTGGCTGCAATAAACATTATTGTATGAGCAGGCTTGGAGTAAGTACACTTCTATGAGGGACTGAACAGCCTGGTGAGCTGTCCCAGCTCTTAAGATATTTCTATCTCTGTCTCTTTCTCCCTCCACAAACAGGCCATCCACCAGGAACTTGAAATTATTTCTACTCGCAATGAAAGTAGAGCACAGATCCAGGGTGCTAGAGCTTGCAATACCCCTGGGTTCACCATTCTTTGAAGACTTGCTTGGTTCCTACAGAAACACCCTTTGTATCACTGAAGGGTGCTCTGTTTACTGGCTTCCTCACTATCACAGAATAAAGATTATGCTCAGCATGCTCAATGAGATGAGAATGAAGTTTTTGCAAAGTGATGTTGAATACTGAGGTTGCTTCCAAGAACTGTGGATCATTAGAGTTGGAATCAGAAGCACTAATGAAGCCTTTTGAGGCAGCATTTCCCCTTCATGCAGGGACATGAGGATCTGAGCAAGGCAGATCAAGAAAGAATGTTCTGATTTACACTAGCATGGTATCAGGTGACACGAGCTGTGGACTCTCTATAGAAAATCTTATAGTGCCAGGCCTCCGACA
Organism: Rhizomys pruinosus; assembly: GCA_009823505.1. NCBI lineage: Eukaryota > Metazoa > Chordata > Mammalia > Rodentia > Spalacidae > Rhizomys > Rhizomys pruinosus. Next base: position 4,591,346 of record VZQC01007402.1, on the reverse strand, counting down.
TGTGATTTCCCATCATACTTATATCATTTTCAATAATATATAACTCTATATTTCAATAATAAGTAACCCTAGATCAGTAAAATGTGTCCAAGTATAAGATGCACTTCTCACAAATGTATACGTATAAACATATATATCTCCATATATAAGAACACACATATATATGTGCACATACAAATATATTTAAACATATGAAGATATATTCATATATACACACAAATTCCCATATGTGTACACATATATGCAGACATATATATAATAGTTATGTACACACATACATATATTTATACACATATACATGTGTGTATATACATACATTATATATGCATATGCCCATATATATTTATAGTCACATATGCATGTATACACACATACATGCACAGAGGCACATATTATATAAATGTATATATATTCACACAGAACACTTAAATATGAAATGGGAGAATCTATTTTTGCAGAACAAAGTTTTAGGCCTGTCACACTTATATTATTCAATTCATATGCAAGCTACAGTACATAAAATCTATAAAAGGCTTTCCTGATCTCTCAAGTCCTAACAACTTCCTGGTCACTGGTTGAAACAGTCACCCAGAATCTGAGTGTAAGTTTTCCCTCAGTCAGACCATTTAATCTCTTTCCAATAAGCTCTGTTTTTCATATATCCACTTGCTCAACATTAACTATTTTCATCAATATCTTTGTGAAGTAAAATTATTTTATATCTATAATATAAATAGCTTTAATCTTATTCATCATTTATCTCTTTGAATATCACATTGACATTTATTAAGAAAGAAATCCCGGCTTGGCCAAGATACAGGAAATGGTCATCTCCAGGGGCAAATTAGTTTCACAGTTATTGGAGAGACACAGCTTATTTTTTTTCTTGACAACACACCTAGGACAGAGCACTGGCTTTCTTTTAAGTGTGAAAGATTGCTTTTTGTAGTCTTCTTTCTCTGCTGTCCAAGGAGACAGAGGAGGCTGACTCGTCATAGAGGGAAGCAAGAATAGCTGAAATGAAGAAAGTGTCAGTCAGCACCTGCTCCCTTCACACACTCACATGCATAAAGAAACTCAAGGTTAGAATGTAGTTCAAAAAAAAACAAACAAAGAGTATATATTTACTATCACTCTGTGTAAAATAGATTTAGTTAAGTAACTGAAAGAAACAGTTACTGAAAAAGAAGAAATTCACTGTAAAATATCTAAGAAGAATCTCTAGATAGTTTGCTTCTGTTTCTGCTGAAATGTGAAGGCCCCTGGTCAATCATGACTCATTCCCACTAAGAAAACAAGCAGCCATTCTATTGGTTATATCACTTAAGAGGATTTGAAGTGAAACATTTCATCTGTTGCTCCTGCAGTATCTGTGTGGTCAACAGCATGACCTGCTCTGTTTTGCCTTCCTTCAGCCATTACTGAAATCTTCACTTTTGCTAGTTACCAAGGGTGAAGAGACTTAGCAACTTGCACATAGATCTTAAGGACTTTTGCCTCCTCTGAGTGGCATTCTTAGTCATGTTAACATCTGTCCAGCCCAGATAAGACACTTCCTCACCCTCTCCATTAAATGTAGATATGGAAGAAGGCGTGGCTTCTCATATACTAAGGAGGAATAGTCACCACAGCAATTCTGTTCCTGCAGAATGAAGATTCTTGAGTTCTCTTTTCAATATTAAACATTCACCAGCATTTACAGTTTACCTTTTTCCTAGATGTCTTTCCTTTGTAGGACAGGCCATTCTGATGTGTTCTGTAATCTATCTCTAGCCCAGGGACTCTGGGCTATACTAACCACCTGATATTAGATCAGAACATAACCACTAATACACCAGACACCACAAAATTAAAAAAAAAAAGAAAATTCACTTTGCATGGGTATCATATTTACTATTTAGAGTATGACCAACCCCAAATCAATGAGGTTGTCACTTTTTCTTGTTAAAACAATTCTCCTGTCAAGTTGCTTATTTCACTGATCTTAATTAACAATTGAATTCTGTGGACTCATCAGCAGTCTATTCAGTTATGTGGCAATTAACTATTACAATGATGAGGAAGATTCATTAAAATGAAGAAAGCAGAAAGCAATCTATTTTGACAAAAAGGGATTTACAGACTGGAATATTTTGTTGATTTTCTTCTGAGTATCCTTGTTTTTCAATTTTTCTTATTTCATTTTTTCTACAGATACATTTTGCAATATGGGCAGGGTTTGGAGAGAGGACAGGGTAAATGAAAACTTAATTAGATCATTTCTAGCAGTACATCCATGCTGGTGGTGTTTTAGAAATTCAGAGCTAGTAGCTCATATTAATGATGGTGACTGCTTTCTACCATTTGCTTAGTTTTCACTTATGTGTTCTTCACTTCTGGTTATATTACCAACTCGTTCTTCAAATCAGAATTCTCCATCTTCTGGATGTCAATTTTGAAATAAAGTAGGGCTTTCTCATTAATAAATTCTCACACAATTCTTTCATAGGCTAATGTTTTTTTTAAATAGGAAAGCTTACATATCATCTAAAATTCTTTGAGAAGAAAACAGATGATTTCCAAAATCAAATTTGCTACACTCAAACCACCATTGAATGTAAATGTTTTCTACAAAGTCAAAGTATTTGGACATTTTTGTGCCCAGTTAGTGGCATTGTTTTGGGAGGTTTTAGGAGATGTGGCCTCCTGGTAGAAGTGCATAACTGGGATACGCTTTGAGAATTCTTTTGACCCTGCCAGATTCCCAGGCTTTCTGTTTTTGCATTAAAAGACCACCTAGCAGGCAGACAGCTCACACAAGATGCATGATTGTACAAAAAGTAACAAGTAAGGCAATTCAGTAGAATTTACAAGCAAGTAAGTATCCAGATTAACTTTTTCCTGGCCTGGTTGGGAAACAGATCATCTTTGTATTCCCAGCTTTAAAGTTACTTTCTTACTTAAACACTTGTATAAGAAGTTACCTCTGAGGCTGGAGAAGGCTTAGCCCTTCAGCCCAACTGTTGCTCTTGCAGATGATACAAACTTGTTTCCCAGCATCTACATCAGGCAGCTCTTGACTAGAACAACATACCTGATGAGGGCATCTAAACTGACATGAAAATACCAACACACACACACACACACACACACACACACACACACACACACGCTTAAAAATAAAATAAAAACTATAAAAAAGAAACTGACTATTGCTATTTCTTGCAGGTAGTCAAAGAAAATAGCATATATATTCATTAAAGCAATGAGATTCCAGTAAATTATTAGATCATGAGGAAGTCTGGGTCTTCATTTAACAGCATTCCTGGCTAGAGAGAAGGACAAAGGGCTGTGACCAGAGCAAAGGACAGACCAGCAGCAGCACCTTGATATTGCCCAGTTCCATTCAGTGAAGACCATATAAGGCGCAACAAAGAAGCAGTGGTAAGGATTGAATTTGCACTCAGCAGGCCACAGTATGTATAGATCAATCCAGCAGACTAGGTTTTCTCTCGCTCATTCTTTCAGTTACAGGAGCAAGTTGCTGTGTTTGAGCCTGCTTTCCTGAGCCCACCTGCTGTATACTGAAGCAGCAGCCTACTGAGTGGGGAAGCTTGCTGTGTCTTCAGGGATGGGTTAATGCTCTTTGATTTAAAGAATGTAGTACAGAGCCAGGCCCCTCCCCCTCTCTCTTCCTCTTTCTCCCTCTCTCTCTTGCTTTCTCCCCCTCTGGCTCCCTCTCCATCCCTCTCCCTCTCTCCACCCCTTCCCTGTCCCTGTGGTCCACTCCTCACAGAACTGACATCAAATTTGGCTCCACATAATGCTCTGGGAAAGTTGATGAATGGAAGGGGTGGAAAAGAGAGGTTCTCTGTGAAGAATAATGCATTTAAACAAAAAGTGCATGCATTTATGAGCAAAAAAAAATTCTGCAGTGCGTCCTTTCTTGGGATTCAGGTTTAGCACCACACGTGAATACACATAAGCCAATTTGACAAGGCTTACAGAAGAGGGAAAACAAGACGCTCAGTTCGATTAGCGTGCTAGTAGAATTGTGCTCTTTCTCCCTCACGTTGGCCAGAGCCAATTTACCAGATCTTCATTTTCTTCTCATGCTCCATTTCCACCAAATGCCTTTTCAGCTCAGATAAAGCTTCTCTCAGCCAGACTTTACTTCTGTCTTGCACTGGCATAATTACAGAAAATTGCACTGTTTGCTCAATTTTTGCAAATTGAGCTAATGCAAAACTATGTAAATTATTTACCAAAAGGAGCAAAATCAAACAAATAAATGGACTTGCGCTGCACATTAGGAGAGCATGGTGGTGCATTGCGCCTCGGCTACAGAGCCAGCTTGATCGGCTCAGCCCGGCGCTACTCCAGTCTCCGTACCCCATCTTGGCTCTTATGAACAGTAAGTAGAAGGCTGTCCCTTCCCCACACTCCAAAGCCATGGTCAATTTTTTCCCAACTTTTAGGTCATTGGTAGATTTAGAGAGGACAGTTCCTTGAAGCCTGATTGAAGCACACCTCTCTACTTTCTGTCTCTCACTTCCTCTCCCCTCACTTTTCTTCCCCCCTTTCTTTGGGCATGTTGCCTTTCTCCTTTCTGCCCCCCTCTCCTCCACCTGCTTTGTAAACATGTGGCTGTCCTGAAACTATGCTTATATAAGGACATGCACTGCCATTGAACATTTTGTTTTGTTTTATTATGTCTCCCATCAGGCCATTCTTCTGAACTCGAAGTAGGATTAAGAAAGAGCAAGGGTCAGGCACCCCATCTCCTCAGAAAGATTCTTCTGAGGGAACTGGGGTAGTAGAGTGAGGAAGGGCCTCCTGGGCACAGATGTTCTGCACACACCTAAACAGCAAGCAGGACTGTCCAGGATTCTGACACTGACAGAAGACACTGTTATCTACAAACATGTCAGACCCCATCTTAGATGTTCTGGGATATGGGCAGCTCTTGGGACTCACTCTAGACACACCTGCATAGTCACGGCATTTGCTGTGGACTTCCTTTGTTTTGTTAGTTGCAGTTTGTTCTTGACAATGGCTGGTTTTTGTCCAAACTTTTGCAAAGGGGTAGAGAAGTGAAGAATACGGAAACTCCCTGTGGACTTATGGCAAAAGTTTGATCTATTACCATGTCTTCAATCATAGATTTCACCTTTGTGAGGTTCTAGGATAATAAACATATTTGTTTCAAGTCAGGATAATTCCATTTACCATACCTTTAGACTTCTTCAAGTTTTTTCAAGAAAAAGAAAAATTGTAAGATGGCAAATCCAAACCATGGAGGACAGTACATAAGAGTAATCAAACTGAAGTTAAAGTGACCTACGTTTTCTGAGAAGGAATGTGTCCTCTCTGCTTCCCATTGCTGTGGTAAAACATTGGTCAAAATCAACTTGAGATGTAAGGGTTTATTTAATCCCACAAATCCCAGATCATAGTTGGAAGTCTGGGCAGGAAGTCAGGGCAAGACCTTGGAGGCAGGAACTGAAGCACAGAGGACATGAAAGAACTGTGTTTACTGGCCTGTTCCTCTGTCTTGTGCTGGGCCTGTTTAAAGTCTCAGGACCACCTCCCCAGATTTGGCTCTGCCCAGAGAGAGCACAGCTTTTCCATATCACTCAATAATTAAGAAAATGCCTCACAGACCCTCCAAGTGGAGGACATTCCTCAGTTGAATTTCCCTTTACCTAGTGTGCCACATTTATAGCAGAAACTATCTAGCACAGAGTGGATTTGTATAAGTTCATGAATTCTAGTAATTCAAGAAGATCACTTGTTCCTCTGCTATCCAATGTTTCTGTCCAGCACACACCAGTATAAAAGACAAACATTGTACTTTATGATACGTGTGGGAGAAAGGGGGCCTGAAGGGGACTCTGAAATTGGGGCATGTTAGGTGATTTCACTTGTCATCACTGTTACTATAGAATATGTGACCATTCTCAGGACTGATGGACTACCAGGGGGCTCTGCAGAGAGAAATTTTGTCTCTTGTGTATATGAGCCAATGACATTTATGTTCAACATGCATGCCACTATGCACATGAACTTAAGTGTGTGGTCAAATATGTAACAAACTAGAATTTTATTTAAGAAAGAAATTGTTCTGAATAATTGAAGTGGGTTTTGAGAAAGCTCCACTTGACTTTAGTGCCATCTGCCTTGTCTTCTAGGTTCCAGCTTGTCCTATGGCTGTAATGGCAACATTGCTAAATTTCCCTCTATTTTTGAATGTTATGGTCTTGACCTGCATGAAATACCGTGAATGTGAGCTGGCCTTTGTTCACCATGTTTTTTCTGCTGTTAGTCACATTTTTGGGGAAGGAAAATGTAGAGGAAAGTGCCTTCTCCTACATCATCCTATTCACATGGAAAGGACTTGTAACTTTGATTTAATATGGTCAGCCTCAGAAACATATTCCCAGCAAGAACTAGATCTATTTTTCTTAATTCAATTAAACCCAATCCAATCTAATCCAGTCTGAAATCATTCAAAAAGTCAATGGTAGTTTTTAAAGTTATCATATTAATTTTAATAGTTCACACAGGATATTATAAAGTAGAATTAGGTTATTTAGTTTAAATGTGGGACTTGTACAACTTGCACTGAGTTTGGGGGTTATAGGAGGGCACCAGTGGTGAAGGGGGTATAATAATGATTAAGGTTGATTGGGATGTTCTGTTTGAAAGAAACAAAAATTCAAAAAAAATAATAGAAAAAAGACTGTACCTCTACAATGTAAATTCTTGGACCATTTTTAGATTCCTTAAAATAAACCTTCTATTTGAAAAAAAACCATGACTTTCTTCATCCCGATCTCAATATTAATATTCAACCTGTAGATACAATCTTTGTTTTGGCTATTTTCTCCTTACATCACCCTGTTTTACCCCTATGAAGTTTCTTTGTGTTTGTCATCTACATCATTGGATTATCCTGTCCTGTTTCATGTTCTGTACTTTTTTTCTGCAAAAGCATTAGGAAACAATCCCTTGACTGTTCCAACTTCCAGTCTCAACTTCAAGGAAACGCACGATGAATTGAGAATTGCTTCTAACCTGATGCGCTCTCTTCCACCCAAACCCCTTGTAATCTATCTGCTGAACATTCTCTTGTGGAGCTATGCCCACCCACAAACTTCAGATACAATCCATGGACATTTTCCTTCCTGTTTCCCACATTTTCTTAATAGAAGCATAACTATTTTAGGAACCTGAGCTCATAATCCTAGCATCACATCCTTCTTGTTGCTAAGTTACACCAACATCATTTAACAGTTCTCCTTCCACTCCCAGGCAAAGTTTTCTTTTTTGTTGTAGAGCATATCTGGCATTAATTTTTTCCCTTTTGTATGTCCAGCTCTTCTTGTCTGCTGTAGATTTTGAGTAATCCCCAGCCTCGTGATCGCTGACCCTATCTTGCCAATGGCCACAGGGGGCAGTTATTTCTCACACAAGGCCTCTCTCCACTCCTTCAGCTGGAGCTGATGACCCACATCAAGTTGGCCGTGTCTGTTGGAAATTTAAAAACCAAGCTGGGATATGGGAAATTTAGCAAAATGATCTCACACATTACAAATCCCACGTGAGCTTTGTTTTGACTATCGTAAATTTTCTTTGTGAATTTTCTATGTGTTTATTTGTGTTCTGCTTGATCATGATTATCCTATGTAAGTTTATATGTCCAGTCTTTGTCTCTCTTTGTATAAATTATGGCAAATGCTGCAACTTCAACACAGACTCCTGATAACCACTTTTTACTGGCACCTTGTGTTAAATGGCTAGGACTCTTGGCAGCTCTTATTCAGGGTCTCTTAAACAACTGTACTCAGAACTCATCTGTAGCTGAAACTGTCCCCAGCTCTTCCTTCCCCCTTCCTTGGGTGTTCGAAATTGAGGCCAGAAAAATCTTGTGGTGGAAACATAATCAACTGAGCTTCACCAAAACCTGTGCTGCCCCACACTAGGACTGAATTTATCCTAGGACAGCCCAGGGTAACAGAAAATTCCCATATCCTGAAAGGATCAGGAAGATACTGTTAGAGTAGCAAATGGTCTCTATAACATTGGTTGGTAAACACTATGAAATATGGAATATATTTAGAGTAATATAAAATGAAAATGGCAGAATGTGAATCAAGAAATACGATATGGAAATAATATATAGTTTGTTTTCAGACGACATAATTTTAGTATAGGTGCGATGTATCAGGCTGGTGTAACTTAGCCTTTCTGGGTGCTTAACAACCATATTTAACATGTGCATACCAGTTTGTCCAAGGGACCAAAGGGATAATTTTGTTCCTTGCCCTCAGAGGTCAACTAAGTCCCAGGGGACTGTGCATGGGAGCATCTCTTGAAATGTCCTACAAAGTTACCAGTCTTTCTGTGTAGGGAGGTCCAGGAGATCCACTAATGGGACTTCAGCCAGAGTCCAGTCTATAAAGAGGAAAGTCTACTCATACTTCAGAAAAGGAAGCCTGGTCTAACAGGACCTGACTTTGTCCTCGAGTGGATGAAAATGGTAAATGAAAAGCCAAAAGGATCCAGGGGCTCCCCCGCCAAAACCCAAGGACCAGATCCTCAACTACCTTGAGAAAACCAAAACCTTGATTAATCTGGACTAACAGTTTGGCCTTAAGGGTCCAAAAGGAAAGCACAACTAGAAATAAATAATTAGTAAGGCCTGAGGAATTGTACTTCAGGTATAAAAAGACAAAAAGTTGCTGAACACAAGACTACCAGAAGCTACAGACTCCAGACTCCTCTTCAGAGGCTCCACCAAATCCCTTTTCAGGATTGCCTACTGTGAGATGATCCTGATCTGTGCTGTCTCTGCAACACTGTTGGAACTTCTTCTGTGGACAGTGGTTATCCTTTATCTAATCCACATGAAAATCAAACCAAATGCTGGTTCCTAGTCAGAGTGTTCTGAGTAAAGTACTAACAGGGTATTTCCAGATAAGAGATAAAACATTATCTTACGATCTATTACTATCAATAAATTTTCAGAAAAAAAGCTTATTTTCTTAGTATCAGCCCATGTTAACAAATCTACAGGTGGAATAGTGGCTGTGCACAAGGAAATCCACACCCGCCATTCACAGCCTGCTCCCTTTCTCCAGGGTTTCCCACCCTGCTGCTAATTCATTTAAAAGCCAACTAGACATGGTGTCTGCAGTGTAGTGGGAATGCCTGCTTTTGTGATATACACATTTTTTTTCAAATCCTCATATCTGAATTCTAATCTTGTTTCTCTAATTTATTTCCTCTGTCTTAGTGATCTCATTACTACTAAAATTACCAGTCATAAGAAGATAACTCAAATTACTGTTGTGAGACACCTCTAATCTCCACATGTACACAGACTCCTGCTCATCTGACCCATCTACTAAACATTTCTAAGACATTCTAAGCTAAATATGGTTAGAAATAGACTTGATAAATTTATTTATATGTATTTGTATCTCTGCAAAAGGCGCCATCATCCACCCAATTCATATAACCCTAGATGCAGAAGTTACCCCGGTATAAAAGGTAAGAATTCTACTATAAATTTTGTCCATGCTTCTGTATAAATCCTCTTTCATTATGTCTATTATTCTTCATATCTACTTCTAACATGTTTCTCAGGTTTCCATTTTTTTCTTTCCTTAATTTTCCCAGCAGTCATTTTTACTTTCCTTCTCTTTTACCTTCTTCTGCATATTTGGAACTATTATTTTCAAAATGGAAAGGTGGTTGACATCTCTTCTATTAAAGTAATTCCAACTGTATTGTTATTGGGTTCATCTTGGCCTTTTTTAAATTGACCTTCAGGAACTGCTCTGATCTGGTGTCTGCCTGCCTGCCTGCCTCTTCAATGATCCCCTGCCTGCCTGTCAGTCATCCCCTCTTTCCTTAGTCTCCCCTTAATCCTCTCAGGGTACAATCTTTTCCTCTCCTGGACCCTTGATAGAGGCACCTCCTCTGTTGCCAATATGAAATCTGTCCTCTACATTCAGCCATTCCTCTTCACAAAAGCCCAGTCACCATATCTTTAGAAAGATATCACTATGTGTCTGGATTTAGATCAATCACATAAACCCTGGATGTGAGCAACTCAAATTTTGAATGTTGTCACAGCTTATGGGAAATTATGTGGGTGGCAATGGTTTTCTGTCTTATTAAAATAAGCACTCAGTGAGAGCAAGGTCAGTGCTACTTTTTTTTTCTCATTGTACTCCCAGTAAAGTAGGTAGACTGAACTTGAAACATTTAACCATTTTGCGATGAACTGTCAGATGGTTAAATGTATCCATCAATGACTCAAAAGTTACAGTGTAATATCAGACAAAATAGACTTCAAAGTAAAAGAAATCAGAAGAGACAAAGAAGGGCATTACATTTTTATCAAAGAATAATTCACCAAGAAGATTTCACAATTATGAATATATATGCTCCAAACTCTGGTGCACCAAACTTTATAAAGACAATTCTCCAGGACCACAAGTCACACACTAACCCCAGTACACTCATAGTAGGGGACTTCAATACCACACTGAGTCCTTTGGACAGGTTAACAGGACAAAGAATAAACAGAGAGACATCTGAACTAAAAGATATGATACACCAAATGCACCTCATAGACCTCTACCGAATATTCCACCCTAATACCAGAGAATACACATTCTACTCAGCACCCCACGGAACATTCTCCAAAATTGACCACATACTTGGACACAGAAAAAACCTCCACAAATACAAAAAGATTAAAATAATTTCATGCATTCTATCAGATCACAGTACAATACAGCTCAACATCAACACCAGGATAAGCCCTACTGCCTACAGGAACACATGGAGACTAAACAACTCACTCCTGAATAATGAATGGGTCAAGGAAGAGATAAAGAAAGAAATAAAAGCATTCCTGGAACTGAATGACAATGACAACACAACACAACACAACAAAACCTATGGGATACCGTAAAACCAATCCTAAAATGGAAGTTTATAGCCCTGGGTGCCTACATTATAAAAACAGAAAGAGCACAAGTGAATGATCTAACACTGCAGCTAAAAGCACTTGAGAGGCAATAACAGATGAACTCTAAACACAACAGACAGGAAGAAATAACAAAAATCAGAGCAGAAATCAATTAAATTGAAACAAAGAAATCAATACAAAAATAAATGAATCCAAAAGTTGGTTCTTTGAAAGAATAAACAAGATAGACAGACCTCTAGCCCAGTTAACCAAAAGATAGAAGGAACAACTCCAACTCAATACAATCCATGATGAAAAGGGAAATATCACAACAGACAAGGAAAAGATCCAGAAAATCATACGGGAATACTTCAAAAACCTATACTCTACCAAGTTTGAAAACCTAGAAGAAATGGATGAATATCTGAAATCCTGGGAATCAACAAAGCTCAACCAAGAAGAGATCCACAGCTTAAACAGACC
>VZQC01007402.1:4487477-4577874 GCA_009823505.1 Rhizomys pruinosus | reverse complement strand
GCTCTCTTCACAATAGCAAGGATCTGGAACCAACCCAAATGCCCCTCAACTGATGAGTGGATAGAGAAAATGTGATACATCTACACAATGGATTTCTATGCAGCAGTAAAGAAAGATGACATCATGAGCTTTGCAGGAAAATGGCTGGAGCTAGAGGACATCATGATGAGTGAAGTAACACAGTCCTAGAAAAACAAACAACGAATGGTATCCCTCATCTGTGGATGCTAGTGCCAATTACCTCCAATTACCTAGTTGTAAGTATTTCTTGTGGACGGCCCCTTGAGCTTTCATCCAAAGCAGTTGAGAGTGATGCATATTGGAAACAACAACAACAACAACAACAACAACAGAAAAGACTGCATCAAAGAACTGACTGAAACAGTGAACTTCTGCTCAAAACAGTCAACTTCCACATGGAGAATATTGAGAAAGACTGAGAAAGAGATGAAAAGCATGTTTGGCAGAATGTATGAGCTCTGGTGGGGTGGGGGACATGTGTCTAAATTTGGTTAAAATATATATAAATAAATAAAAATATATATGAAACCTAACCCCACTTTGCCATAACCCACCTATGTGGGATCCTACCAATATATTTGGTAAATGCTTTGATATATGACTTCCTTTGTTCTGTGCACAATAAAATATCATGTAACTACTTCCACAGTGGAACATGTCTTATGGGAAAACCCAAATCCATATTTGTGCTTCATATTCAGTCATATGTGGTTCAAGAATAAACTGTCTCCTGGGGCTACAGGGAGACCCTGTCTCAAAAACACCAAAAAAATATAAACTATGTCCTATTCCCTTTGAAAAAAAGATAAAACAAAAGATACAGTGATAAGCAAGACTACTTTGAATATGCCCTCATCGGTCCTCTCCAGAACGAGGGTAGAGAGCACAGTGGATATGTATAGAAAAGTAATTAAATGTTGACTTTCTGTGTCCATAAACCTCAAAGGAATGCATTATGCCAGTATGGAACTCCCTGATTACCAAGGGTGGTTTGCATTCAAGGGGCTTGGAATGTTTCTAGGCAGTGTTATGAAAACTTAGACTGAGGAATAATAAGAAGAAATACAGCAGGGCAGAGCCAGTTGGCAGGAATGAGGGAAGGAGCTTTTGCCAACTCCTGCACTTTTCAGTGAGACAAGGATATGATCAAAACGATTAAAACCTCGGGGATCACACATGAAGTCAGCGCAAGTGCCAGGCAGCAATCAAATCTTCATCCAGTGCACCAGAAAATCACTGGCAGGAAACCAAAGGCAATTTGTATTTGGTTATGTAGCGTCTTAGCTGTTAGTAAATTTAGGAATATGATGCTTCCTCTGCCAACAGTCTTAGAAAGGATCATCTGCATCCCAAAGAAAAGGCTTTGCCATCCATCATGAGATGGGTCAACCAGACAGTCAGGACTGCAGATTACAGGTATCATGGAAACTTTTCATCATGGGTTTTGGTAGGAACCAAGCTGTGATGATCAGTTTCAACTGTGAGCTTGAAAAAGTGTAGAATCATCTGGAAAGAACATTTCAATGAGCAGTTGTCAGATTGAGGGAAGGCATGTCCATGTGTATCATCCGGAGTGCACTGACTGAGGTGAGAATGACCGCACATCATGGGCATCAGTATTCCAAGATGTTGGTCATCAGCTTTATGGACTATAAGTGTAAAGGAGGCTGTGCCCAAGTCGGCAACTCACATGCACCCCCTGTGATCTTGTGGGACCTGACCAGGGGGGTCTCCTTCAGTTCTTGACTGGTTCAGGTTCCTACATTTGCCTCCCCATGATGATAGATTGTAGCCTGGAACTGTAAATTGAGTTAACCCTTTCTCTTTATTCTAGGCATTTTATCACACCAACAGAAATGAAACTATAAAGGAGGACACAAGTGAGGCACTAGGATATGTAGCAGGGTGAAATTGAATCCTTTTGTTCTACAGTATGTAAGTGGTGAATTTGAGTGAGGGAGAATTAAAGTCTTCTGTTTTAAAGGGCTTGCTTAATTAAGCATTCAACTGCCTCAGCTTCTGTAGAATCTGAATTTTACTAATAAACTTGTGAAAAACTTACTACGTTTATCATAAGCTTTTTTTTACATTATTTTTATTAGAAGAATGAACTTTATGTAATGAAAATAAATGAAAGATTAAAGGCATCAAAATAAGAACAGAAGTGAAATGTGATGGAGGTAGTTACAAGAGTAGAAACTTGCAAAATATGAATGGCACAGCATTCCCAAGAGTATTATCCATCAGTTGAAAAATATTTTCAGGCAAATTTGAACAGCAATTTCTAATGCCATATCATTTTTTTTGCACACTGCTTAATTTAATGTTTGTGAAAAAACCCTTATGATACCTACGACCATCTCCGGGGAGAAGATGGACACCCTGGGGTCAGAGGTTACAAAACTTGTCTCAGGTGGAAATTGAATGCAGTCTGCTATGCAGTCAGTGTCTAGATCACTGCAGGTTTCAGCCTCCAACCACTTTGCTAACTGATAATATAAGTGATTCTATGTTAGTTGAGCCCTTGGGGGACATCAGCCTAAACCAGTACCTCTGATATATCCTGTGAATGACACTCCATATATTAATTCCGTGGTATGCCAGGGAATAGGGATAGACAAAACAACTGAGACATGAAGAATTTACCTGTGTTGATTTCCATAATGCAAGAAAAACAGATGCAGACACCTTAGCTATGGTGTCTGTCTATCACATCACCAGTGATAGACACTTTGTCCAGAATATACAAGCCTTTTGACTTGGCAAATGTGCAATCAGCCTGATTGGTTTGGTTTGGAGCAAAGGTAACATGTGCCAACACAATTCTGACAGGATTGGGTAGAGTCAGCTGTTATTACTTAAACAGTTACATGGCCACAGTACAGATCTCGAAGGACAGTAATGACCAAATGAATTGTAGTTGGAAATGATTCTAGATAAGATTAACCCAGAAACTCGGAGACCCTATAACATTAGGATGTTGTCATTTCTGCATGCTTTGCTGCAATGTTTGAGTATCAAAAGTCTGGCACGACTCACTCCAGGGACTTCGGATTTAGAGACTTCAGAGATGAACAGAAGATGGTCAAACCACACCCACCCAGTTCCCCTGTGTCCTCCCCTCCCCCTCTTTTTTCTCTTCCTCCACTTTGTCATGGTCCTCGTCCTCCTCCTCTTTTCTCCTATTCTTTTCTTCTGCTTTCCTTTCCTTTCTTCTCTTCCCCTCCTCTTCCTCTTTGCCTCTTCCTTCCCCCTTTCTTGTTCTCTTCCTTTATCTCTTCCCCTCCCTCCTGCTTTATGTAATGTATATCTTTTTTTGTAATTTCTTGGCAGAGTGAAATAAACCATAACTTCTCCCATCCTCTCACAGCCCGGTGTCCATCTGCTGCAGTCCTGTACACACAGGACTCTGCTGCTTCTTTGATTGAGCTCCCTTGATAATACCCATCCCCTCATAGGAAAATGTAGAATTAGTTTGAATGATGAGTGTTATTGAGTGAGCGAGTTTTTCTTGGTGTCTTTAGGTATGGGTTTTGAAAGCATGTACCTACCACCCCTGCATGCTGCATAGCCCATGGTGCATTATTTTCTTTTGAAAAGAATAAGTGCTCTTAACACTTGTACCTGTGTCATGGCAACTGATGCCAACCTGTTTCTCTACACTCATACCCATGTAACTACAATCAATTCCACAAGATGCCTTTGCCTGGTGAGTTTTTAGTTTAGAACTTAATTTTTGGTTTCAGTGAAAATTTCCATATACTGCTGAGGAAGAGCAGACATCTGTGAGGATCAGAAGAGGAAGTGAATATGTGTAGGGCGGGGTAGTGACAGAGATTACAGTGTCTCTGAAAACACAAAACAAGAAGACCACGTTTGCTGGGGACAGGCAGAAAGCATCCCAAAGTCTCTTGTCTGCCAGTGAGAATTACTGGGACTGTGGAAGGGGAAGAGAGTGACAGATAAAGTGGCTCTCATGCAGTGTGCTTGTACATAAGCCTCCAAATGTCACCCACAGCGTCCTTCCTGTGAATTGGGCTCCCTTGACATTAGAGGAAATATCACCAATACCGGCCTGCCATCTGGGGAGCTCCAGGCAGGGCATCTGCTGTGTGCAGTGACAGCACATGGCAGAGAAGAAGGTTTAACATTTTTCATTGATGTTTTCCATAGTCAGTTGAGGTTCATTACAATGTCTTCAGAGAGAATCAGACCCATTTCATTGTCACATCCAGACAGAGAATTCAAGGGTGTGTGACCTCAGAAAGACCAGCATGGACTGAATCAGCTGTGTTCACGTGAAGAATGAAAGCACTTGCAAAGACTAATTTTACATTCTGACAAAAACAACATTAAAAAAGACCTATCAAAGAGATATCTTCTTGTTTTTGTCTTTCTCCAAGAAGCTGATGGTTCTTAGTGTATTTATACAAAAATATGTTCTTTCAGCTTTGAAATTTCATTCTGCTCTCTGATTATACCCACACTGAAATGTTATAAGGAGATACCTCTTGTTGGGGGCAGTGATTATGGTGTCACAAATGGAAGATAATGGTTTAATCATGTGATTAAACAAAAGAGGGAATGATTAGAGAAGGAAAGCAGGTGGCTTGTCAGAGATTCTGGCTATCTGTAGACAACTGTCAATTTCTTCAGTAATCTTGGAGGTAACATTAATCATAAGGAAGCATTGAGGATACAAACTGGATGAGGTACATGTAATCGTACTAGAACTCACATTTCCAAACATCTTCTAAATAGTCAGTAGAGGGGCTGGAGAGATAGCCTAGCAGTTAAGAGTGCCGACTGCTCTTGCAGAGGACCCGGGTTCGATCCCCAGCACCCACATGGTGGCTGAGAACTGTCTGTAACTCCAATTCCAGGAGAACTCCAGTTCCAGGGGAATCCGAGACCCTCTTCTGACCTCTGCGGCATTGCACGACACGGGTGCACAAACCTACATGCAGACAGTACATTCATACACATACGAAAATAAATTTAAAAAAATTAAATATTCAGTAGATATTGGGTTTAACTTTTGGAAAATAATCTGCAGGACAGAAAATAAAAATTGACATGCTTGCTCTCAGGAGAGACTCCCTAAGGGAGCTTCTTTGACATTTGCTGATTCATACACACTATTTTTCTTTTAAAAAAGTTTCTCTTATTGCAAAGAAAATTGGAAAAGAGGATTGTCTGGATTCCTAATTGACTTTGTTTTTACATGGACCCTGTGGACCCGCCACCATCACTGCAATCAGTTTTGCTCCTGCTCACCACACACCTTCATTTTCAACACATATTGTTTGTGTTTTCTTTGCTTAAGATTTCACTGATCGTGTCTAATGCAGGATACCCTAGACACTGCAAGTCAAGACATTCACCACAAAAAAGAAAACAAACAAACAAACAAACAAACAAAAAAGGACACCCACCACATCCTAGGTCCACAGATGGCAGCAGTTGGGTAGAGGAGACCACAGCAGTCACACCAAACTTCTCTCTCCAGTGACCTTTGGTAGCTCATTCTCTCCTAACTTTCACTAATAATGTTTATTGCTGGCTAGTAACTCTCTAGAACACAGGATTTCCTGACCAAGAGTCATCCCATGAGTGAAAAAGCATGCAACTCCCATTTCCCTTTGTTTTTAGCTGGTGTGCCTGTGAATCCTGGATTTTACATTGTTCTTTGACTTGCATAAACAGACAACAGAGATGACAGTGTTCTCTTTCTAAGCTAAGTGCCAAACAAAAGGTGTTTTTATGTCTTTCTCTGTAGCAGTTGTCAGCATTAGGGACTAATTTCTTCTTTTCTAATTTTTCTCCCTTGCATTTATGCAGTATTTATTTCCTCTATTTCATTTTTATGTGTCTTTTCTTGAATTTTTGCATTTTTTTTGTCCAGTCCCCAGCTGAACTGCAATTCTCTATGTAGATCTGGCTGGCCTTGAACTCACAGAGATCCACCTGCCTCTTCCTCCCAAGTATTGGCATTAAAGGCTTGTGCCAACACACCCAGCTCAGTATTCTTGCAAACTTTATACAATGTTATTTTGACCATACTTAGTGCCCCTCCCTTATCTGGTTCTGTCTTACAGCCCTGCCTGCCAGATTCTACATACTCTGGGCTGTACTTAAGGTCTATTGAGCCAATGTCTGTCCTCAAATGTTCCTGGGTGCCCACCTGTGCACTGGAGCTTGGTAAAACTATCTAGCTTCACACCTTTCATACAAACCAACTCTCCCTCTCCCACCAGCCATCAGTAGTTTATCAGTAGTTCCTCAGCTGAGTTTGGGGGTTCTTCCTTGCAACCCCACTTCTATGCTTGGATTTTATCTGACTTGAGTTTATCTTTTCCTAGGCTTAGGAACTCTTGGTGGATGACCACAAGGAAACAGAGTTGTCCGGCAGCTGGATGTTACTTCTCTGAACTCACCAGTGGTGACAGTACAGACCCATTTCTAAATGTCTTGGTGTATATCTTGCTGTTCTTTCTTAGGAACATCATGATTTGCTAAGAAGCCCGTCTTTTACCTTTTGCTTTGCTCTCTCTGTGCATTTCCATGGAAATGGGGTTTCCATATTTGTAAACCTTGGTTCCAGCCACCCAAACCTGCTCAAACCACATGCATCCACATTCCATATCTGAGCTCAAATATCTTCACTATACCATACATTAGAAGCGCAACTTGGATTACCACTTGTGGAGCTGTTATGCCATTCCAGTGTAACAAAAATTCAATAGTTGGTAAAATACCTCATTTGCCAATGTATAAAACTTCCTTAGTTTGCTGATTCAGCCCATGGCTGATTCATTTTAGAACTTTCAGC
This sequence comes from Rhizomys pruinosus, assembly GCA_009823505.1. Taxonomy (NCBI): domain Eukaryota; kingdom Metazoa; phylum Chordata; class Mammalia; order Rodentia; family Spalacidae; genus Rhizomys; species Rhizomys pruinosus. The sequence goes on along the minus strand of VZQC01007402.1, from coordinate 4,571,021 downwards.
ATTCAATTAATGTTGTATCCTGTGGATTCTGCCCCTGACACCCCTTTCTTTCCTGCCTGATTCTCATGCTAACATCTGGATTTGATTTTGTCATCTTGGTGGTTGGTGTTTCTTACTGGGAATTTTATCTAGTGTGGCTCCCTGTCAGTCCTCTGCAGATGTTCACAGAGCTATATTCTTCCTTCCTTAACAATCACAATGTTAAGAACTCACAAGGATACCTGAACAAATGAACCAATACATGCCTCAAACACCATCAAATTTTCACTTAAAATATAAAGAAAAAAAGAAAATTTAACAAGCACATGATATATTCATCTAAAGAAGTAGCATCAAAATCACTATTTTTATAAAAGTATGTTTTAATAAATGACTTTCAAAATGTATTTAGATATAAAATACAATATATAATATTACTATGGAGTAACAGGGAACAGATTTCTCCCTTTAAAACTATTGAAAATTCAAGTTATATGAAACTGTGTCCTTTGAGACTCTGAATATCAGGAATGGTTGTGATCCACAGAACTTGAAATAGATGAAGGGAACCTGATATTCTGAAACTTGATGTCTGGGTGGATTTTCAAGGCCTTGCTTTGGGGAGAGGCAAGTAGAGGTCTGGAATGTTCCTGAGAAGGCAGTCTGCCAGAGGTGCGGGTGAGACATAGGTGTGGGTGAGACATAAACGGGTGTACTGACAGGGCCAAGACATTGGGGGATATGGGGAGGAAAAATGCACAGGGAGCCCACCAAGTTTTCAACTGTGCTCCAAGCCTAGTGCCGACATGAAAAATCCCCCTGATACTACTGAAAGAGAAGGCAAAAAGAATGTTAACAAGCAATCTTAGAATCCTCACAGGCCTGGAAATGTTTCCAAAGACAAACAGACAAGGTAGAAAAATTCTACAGCTTAAAAGGCAATCCAAGCAAAGCAAAAAATTTTGGACTCAATAATAAGAAAATTTAGACCCTATAATGAACTAAACCCTTAAAAGATCAAATTTCTCAGTAAATGCCTGTGTCTCAGAACAATGCTAAGCACAAATACAAAAAGGAACTCAAAGACAAGCAGAAGAAACAGGAGTAAAACTCATACAGTTGGTATCCGAACACATATTCACATAACATCACGAAATGAAACCCAAACATCCACGTATGAAAGGAGACAGACTTCACCAAATTATGATATAAAATATTGAAAATAACTTCCAAATAAAAATTGCCAAATAACACAGGATAAGCACATAAAGAGAATGAGGTCGAAACCACTGAATTTAATCAATTAGTTTCATTGAATTATGAAGGAACAGGGAACCATTTTAAGTACTATATTTCACATGACCAAGAAGCTGAATGAAGAAAGCAACTGAAGTAGAGAAGGAAAAAATACAACAAATGAAATAAAATCCTGCAGTTTGAAATCACAGCATTGACGGAAAGAATATGCACGTCAGATTTTCTGCAGATTCAAGAATGATAAGCCAAGATCCGTATAAGCACACCCAAAACTGCACAAAATTGAGTATAAATAAAGATGAGATTTAGAAATAGAGAATTAATGAGGTGTGGAACAACATCAGGTGACTGGACATATTAGGAAGTAATACCGCTGGAATAAAAAGAGAAATAAGGAAAACAAAATATTTGAAAGAATGATGGTCCACCATTCATATCAGAGTGAAAGTTATGACTTCAGAAATGCAGTAAACTCAGCAAACCCCTGCAGAGAAAATGTAAATACCCTTATAAAAAGAAAAGAAAGTGGTAAAAATAATTTCAAAGGGAAAATTTTAAGGCAGCTGAAAAATGTGTAGATATATTTATTATATATCATGTCTTCTAGAAAACAATATAAATGAGTTAAAACAGTGAACAAAAATTCTACTTAGAAGTTCTAGTAAACAAAATTTAGAATAATATCTTTAAAATTGTTGATCAAAACAGTTTAATTTAGAATTCTAGTCATCATTAATATATTTCAGCTTGAAAATGTAACAGGAAATATTTCAGGTGCGAAATTTCAAAGAATTTATCAGTACTTGGGAGGCAGAGGCAAGGAGATCTCTGTGAGATTAAGACTAGCCTGTTTACAAAGTGAGTTCAAGGCAAGCTGAGGCTACAGGGATTCCCTGTCTCAAAAACAACCAACCAACCAACCAACAATAAAGCAAAACAAAACAAAAAACCATAACCTGTCTGGAAAAACAAGCAAATAACAACAACCAAAAACAAACAAACAAAAAACTAACACATTTCCCTTTGGGCAATGGAAAAAAATATATCAGTTTGATATCTGGATAGACACAAATTACTGAGAATACAGAACTAGTATCTACATTAGTGGATATTAACAATTATTTAAATTTATTTAGATGGCGATGTGCAAATTGGTGTTCATTTCTGTCTATACTTTCTGGTTGCATCTTTGGACTATCAAGTGTGACACACATGGAGGTAACTAATGGACTGTAGTGGATTGAATGAGAACTTCACTAATGAGATTGCATCCCCTGGTCCCATTCTTATAAGCTTGGGGGTGGCTGTCACTCATTAGACATATCTTGCTGGTAGAAAGGTCAGCCCCTTCTCTTAGCTTTATTTACCTGAAGTTTGATCTTAGTGATCAGGCTTTCTCGCATGACTACTTATTTGGTCGCCTTCATGTATTTAATTTAAAATTTTAGAGAATATACGTGATTTATATTAGATATGTTAGAAAACACCCTTGAGAAGAGACAGGTCTGGGATTAGGATAAATACAGCTCAGCATTTTCTCAGGCTGCTAAGCTCAGGCCTCAGTTGGTTACAGTGACATGTGCTGTACCTCTTTTCTGGAGAGCTATGGGATCCAGGATCCTTTGTAGCAGGATACTGATTATTTGCTCTGGTAGCATAAGGCTCCCTGTAGTTCAGGACAACAATTAGAGCATGTTCTATGTAAACATTCCAGTGAAGAGTGGAGATGCCAGGCCACAGGCAAGTACTCTTGGGGAGAGTGTGTTATGTCTCTATTATCACAACTAGTAGAATCCACTAGGGTGACAAAAGTTTCTGAAAAGTTCCACTGGACTCTAATGGGTCATAAAATTTTATATACACCTTCTCTCACAAGTGTCAAGACTATAAGTGCCTTGTAGCATAGATACTTGTGCTGGATAGTTTTGGTTGTCAATTAGACACACCTAGGGAGAAGGAACTTGATTTGAGAATGGACTCCATAGGATTTCTCTGTCAACATGTCTACCAGCCATTTCTTGATTGCTGAGTCATGTGGGAAAGTCAAGCCCACTGTGGGTGGTGCCACACCAGGAGAGATTGTTCTGTACTGTATAAGAAAGCAGGCTGAGCCCAGAATGGTGGCACACACCTTTAATCTTAGCACTTGGAAGGCAGAGGCAGGCAGATCTCTGTGACTTCACTAGCCTGGTCTACATAGTGAGTTCCAGGACTGCTGGAGCTACAGAGGGACCCTGTCCCAAAAAGACCAAAAAAGAAATGAAAGAAAGAAAGAAAGAAAGAAAGAAAGAAAGAAAGAAAGAAAGAAAGAAAGAAAGAAAGAAAGAAAGAAAGAGAGAGAGAAAAGAAAAGAAAGGCTGAGCAGGCATGGGCCAGGGGAGTAAACCAGTAAGTAGCATTCTTCTATAGCTTGTGCTTCAGCTCTTGCTTCCAGGTTCCTGCCCTGTTTGAGTTCCTGTCTTGGCTTTCCTCACTATGAATGAACTATGATTGAGACATGTATGCCAAGTAAACCCTCTTCTCCAATTTGGTTGTGATTAATATTTCATAACAGCAATATAAAGAAAACTAGGACAATAGTCAATATGTTTGAGGAGCCCGCTGTGATGATTGTGTGTCTCTAATCAGCAATGATCTAAGTTGATGGTATCTTCCTGTTTGAAGCAAAATACACTTCATTAAGGATACTACACCTGTCTCCTAACCTGTACAAGTAAGACTTGTAAGTAATAATTATTTCAACCAGTATTCTTTCCTCTTGTCAATTTAGCAGAACACACCTTTGCACACTTCTAGAGGATAATTTCTTTTTTTACCATCTTTTAAAAATATATACATATATTAATATATTTTATTGCTGTTAAACTTTTTCATACAGCATTTATCACTCCAATTTATACTCATTTCCCTTTCCATGCCCCCCACACTACCCAAGTTCATGCATTCTACCATACATGTTTTGCATCTTTTTCTGAGTGTTTCCAAAGATTTTTCAAAGCAGAGGATTACTGTTTTGGGGAGAACTTCACTGTTTCAGTCAGGTTTTTGTCCCAGTTCTTTTGTTGTTCTTGTTCCCTCCAACTTGCATTGCTTTAACACACACACACACACACACACACACACACGTGTGTGTGTGTGTGTGTGTGTGTGTGTGTGTGTGTGTGTCTCACCTATACTAAAATTATGTCATCTGATAACAAACTGTATGTTATTTCCAAATCATATTTCAGGCTTTACATTTTTCCATTTTGAGTTTATTGTTCTCTAAAATATGCATACATGTTGGGCATGGTGGCACATGCCTTTAATCCCAGCACTCTGGAAGCAGATGCAAGTGAATCTCTGTGACTGAAAGGCCAGCCTGGTCTACACAGTGAGTTCCAGGACAGCTGGGGCTACTGGGAGAACCTGTGTCAAAGAGACCAAATATATATATATATATATATATATATATATATATATATATATCACACACACATACCCTCTACCCATATACCAAAATTCCAAAGTATGAAAATAAATGGTAGGTGAATTCTAGAACATGTTAAGGGAGTCCCATTATAAGATTACAGTTGCTTTCAGATAATGAGAAATATAACATTAACATTGCTCAGTTTGCCTTACAACTAGGTACTTGGTGTTAACATCCATAGATAAGGGATAACATTTGTTTTTCTGGGATTGTGTTACTTCACTTAACATAATATCTTCTAGTTCCATCCATTTACCTGCAAAGTTCATGATGCCATCTTTCTCTACTGTTTCATAGAACTCCATTGTGTAGATGTGCCACATTTTCTTTATCTACTCATTTGTTGAGGGGCACTTGGGTTGATTCCGGCTCTTTGCTATTGTGAAGAAAACTGCAGTAAACTTGGCTGTGGGCATATCTCTGCTGTAGGCTGAGTCTTATGAGTATATACCCAGGAGTGGTATGACTGGGTCAGGTGATAAGCTCATTTTGAGTCTTTTAAGAGTTCTCCACCCTGCTTTCAATAGTGGTTGTATAAGTTTGCATTCCCAGCAGCAGTGTGTGAATGTTCCCCTTTCCCCACAACCTCTCCAGCATTTGGTACTAGAGGAGAATTTCTACAATGATCGTAAACACTTTCCTTTTTATGGATCCTTTGAATTTCAGCCAGATGGAGGTACCCTTCCTCAAAACAGATCACCCCTAGATCTGGCTGCCTGCTTACATTATCCTCCTCATTTATGATTTTCCACTTAGGACACCATCCCTCTTCTAAAACAACAGTTACTGTTTGATCTCCCTCCCAGGAGAATATATCATTTAATCTACATGATAAAACATACTGTTATGATCATCTTTTCCTTAAAATAGGCCCTGTAGCTTCCTGTGGCAGTCAAGGGCACAGCCAACCTCGTAGCCCTTTACCTGCTATTCCAGCTAAGGCAGAAAACAGTGCACTTCTGGAATTCCTGAACAGTGATGGCATACTAACTTTTAAAGTGAGCCACATTTTTTTCTTTGCATGCATGTAGGTAGATCAACCTTTAGGCTGCAAAGTTCTCTAATACCAAGTCATATAACAGGAGGAATCACAGATAGTGCTTAATCTTAAATAAAGTCCTCATTTTCCTAAGAAGTTGCTGGTTTTCAGAATGAAAATAAAAGAAGCTTATTTGTCTCAATTCAAACAGACACCAAAAAAGACGTACTGAGCCTGTATAGGGAAGCAGCTTGCAGGATAATGCATTAGAAAATGTAATTGTGCATAAATCATGCTCAAACTAGAAACCACAAATCCAGTATCTGGCAAGCTTTCGTTTCTTTGCATAATTCTTTCATCTTCATCTTCCTGCTTCCATTCTCCTCTCTTTGAAACAGCCACATAAAACAAATACATAAACTGTGTACAATTAAAATGAGAAAGTAGCTGAAAGCAATGTCTTGATAATTATGCTCCGATCTATACTGTGAGGGTCCTTACTTTGTGAGACGTCTCATTTGTCATAAGTTGACATGAGCAGCTCCATTCTCTCCAGTATCTGAAGCTTTGATTTAGCAACTTCTTTCAGAGTGAGCAATCTTTGTCGCCATCAAGTTGGCAAAAGTATAACTCTATCATAGAGTTTGAGTAAACTTCTGGTAGGTATGTAGCTCTCCATAAAGAAGGAAGGACCTTTGAGAGGTAAAAGAGTGGAAGAGTGTTCTGTAGATTAAAAGTAGATCAGAAGGAATGTTCCAGCTTGTAGGGTTCAGGGATGCTGATGATCAAAGGGAGGTGCTTTAGAACATGGTTGAGTGTAAAGACCTGTTTCATCTTCAAATTAAAGTTGGTTGATGTGGGAAGAGACTGTTTTTTTGTTTTGTTTTGTTTTGTTTTTCTTTCAGGGAGAGATCCAGGTACCACCAGCTCAAGTGGTATTTCTTATGGATTTCTAATATTTTTTCTCTTAATTATTACCTCCTGATCCAGGATTCACAGATAAGTATGAGCTCTCTAATAATCACAATGTATTTAAAAATTAAAGGTATAAACCACACCCTACATAGGGTTAAATGTTAAATTTATCTTAAGGTAAACCTTGCTGTAATGCTAGAGGTGTGGAGCGCTGGGCTCACAGCTCTGTGTAGAACTACGGCCCCAGAAGCTCAAGGATTGGGGCTTCATCTCCAGCACCACAGCAGAGGAGAAACAAACAAAGACATTAAAAGTAGTTCTCGTGAGCAAAACTGAACACTTCTCTGTGAATTCAAATCCTAAGTTCAATGTTAGCTCCACCACCAGTTATGGAAATCAAGACATTTCTGCCTCAGAGTCCCCATTCCCAAGAATATAATGATGGAAAATCTAGCCTGTAAGATTGCAGGGAACAAGAATAAAGTTGTAAAAATGCATTGCTAGTAATTAACGTTCCTTCTATTTTTATTGTAAAAATAAAGAAAGCTACACATCTCAGTGTGATAATCTCTTGTAAGTTATGGAAACACTGTTTGGTCTCTACTATGGAGTGCGCATGGTGCCCAACACCCTGAACTTCCCCGCTCTTCTTTGAAGTAGAAGATGTCATTGTTTCCACCTCGAGAGGTAGGAATCCTGAAGCATGCTTTCTCAAGGAGTATACAAACCGCACATAAGTTTGTCCAGCAAATCAGAGAACAAATATTTCACCTCATTGCTTTCTTTAAGAAATATCTTGTGAAGTTCTGGAGGTTTGAATGAGAAGTGTCTGGCAAAGGCCCATGTACTTGACCACTTGGTTAGTTGGTGGCACCTTCTGGAGAGGCCACGAATCTTCAGGAATTGTAGCGCTGGAGGAAGCATGCCACTGCAGAGGGGTCTTGAAAGTTCATATAGTTGATCCCCCTCCCAGCTTGCTCTCTAATTCCTGCACATGCTTGGGGATGGGAGTGCTCAGCTTTAACAAGTTTAGGGCATGGTGTTGTACCACAGCAACAGAAAAGTAACTAGTACATAATTATTGTTAATAAAGAAAAATAAAATAAATACAATCCAAATTGACAGTCATTTATTTGCATTTTCTTTACTAAGTCTCTCCTCCTTTAGCAGGATGAAACAGGAAGTTGGGGGAAGGGTAGACAACTCAGATCACTGTTCAGTGCTGTGTGGAAGCAACATTTAGTGGGCTGATCCATCCGGGCTTCCACACATGCTACAGGGCATTAAAAGCGCAGAAAAAAGGCATTTACACGAACAGTGTCATAGGATGCTTTAAAGGGCTGCTGGGCACACTCAGGTTCTAATGGCACGAAGTCTCAAACTACTCTTCTGGTGTTTGCACCTTTCATACCCTAGACTCACAAACATAAAACTTAGCTCTGGTCTGTTATATTCAGGTCTTAAATTCCTAAACAAGATGCCTCCTCTGCTGTTCACGATCACGGCTTGCTAACCGGCCTCAGTGTCCTCCCGTCATGTCTCCTTGGTCTCTGCAGTTCTCACACAGCCACACCTCCTCTAGGATTTGCCAGACTCAGAAGAGCACAAGCACTGAAGGAGACAAAAAACCTAGTCCATGGAGCTCTGCATATAATTATTGTTAAAGTTCATTATGGTGGCAATGGAGAGAAATAGAGCATTCATAATTTGGTTAAGGAGGAACTTGGACATCAATGCTGTGCAGCAGCGTCAAAGCTACACGCTTGGCTCTGCTCTGCAGTGGCAGTGGTATGTGCTCCAGCCAAAAGATCCTTAAAGAACATGTCAGGGCAGGAAGCTGCACTGAGACCAGGTTCAGTCCCACCAGGAGCCAGTTCTCAGAGATTGGTGAGATGAGGAAGTAGACACAGTCGTCATGACGACTGTTCATGCCCTTCCTTGCATCTTTACCTGAGTTTTTCCTATCTTCCCTGTCCTGTGAGGTACATTTCTCTCTAGTTCCAAGTCCGTTGTGGGTCTAGATTCAAATCCTTGGAGTGGGAGTACAGCCATCTGCCTTCCTATTTAATCATATCATGTCATACTGATTCTCATTAAGGCACAAGGTCCTACAGTGAAGGCAGGAGCTGGCCTTTCGGCTTCTGCTGTGATGTGGTAGCTGTTATTTATATCTGTGTCTCTATCTGCATAGCATTAAGACTGGTTCATTCTGTTTAACAAATAAGGAAACAGGTTCTCACTGGTAAGCTCAGGGTTCAAGGTGCATTCAACTAAATCCAAACTTGCAAGCACTTTTCTTAACACCATGCTTACTTGGTTCAATAAATTCATTTTGTGGGACATTTCTGTACCAGAAAAAGCACTAATAATAACAGTAATGATTAAAGAAAGAAAACTCCATACTGCACAGAAAAGTATCTTTCAAAATCTCTCTTTAAATTTTTATTTTTTATGCGTATGAATATACTGTCTGCATGTAGGTTTGTGCACCTGTGTCATGCAATGCTGCAGAGGTCAGAAGAGGGTGTCGGATTCCCCTGGAACTGGAGTTAAAGACGGTTCTCAGCCGCCACGTGGGTGCCAGGAATCGAAGCCAGGTCCTCTGCAAGAGTAGTGTGTGCTCTTAACCGCTAGGCCATCTCTCCAGCCCCTCAACATCTTTATACAACTCCACAGTCTGCCTCTTGCTTGTTGTTGTGGCCTGCTCGCTGAAGCCTGTTTTTTTCCATCACACTTTGCCAACAGTGACTGTCCTGTACCTTCTAGAAGATGAGTCAATTTCATGAAAGATTTTTACAGTGACTGTCCCTTCCTCTGTACTGTCTCATGTCCGCTGTCAAATGGTTTCTTGAGAGAGAGCTCAGGGATTAAGAGCACTGTGTGCTCTTGCAGAGGACATGGGTTTGATTCCCAGCACCTACATAGTGGCTAACAACCACTTCTAACTCCAATTCCAAGGAATCTCACATCGTCTTCTGACCTCCATGAGCAATACATGACACAAGTGCACTTACAAACATACAGGCAATATACATTTATACACAAATAATTGGCTTTCTTCCTTGAATTTACAGTAGTTCCATTTCCATTTGTACATTTTGACCTGGAAATTTAAAATTATAATTGTTTAATTAATTATTCTATCATATTAACAACAAGTTTAACATAAATGTGACTGCACCCAAACAAGATGTCTGCTTTTCATTTCTCCTCCTCTCTGAAGGACCGGCTGTGGGAAGTTTTATGATGGAATGACAGTGACCAAAGGACACTGAGTATCACCCATAGTGGGAGAAGATGCTTGCTTTTACTCTGTCATCAACACAAACAGAAAATGGAACTATCTTACTGCAAACTGAACTTTTCAAGGAAGGGAGAGTTTGACAAACCAAGAACTTTTAAGTTCTGCACATTTTATAGGAAGAAAATCTATATTAATATTGTTATTTTTCTCCAGTCAGATGATTTTCTTTAAGAACTTTTCAAAAGATTCTCTTTATTATTTTTATTTATGCCTATGAGTGCATTGTCTGCTTGTATACAAGTGCACCTGTGCTGTGCAATGAAAGCAGAGGTCAGAAGAGAGGTAGGATCCACTAGAACTAGAGGGGCAGACAGTTGTTAGCCTCCCTCTGGATGCTGGGAATCGAGCCTAGGTCCTTTGCAGGAGCAGCCGATGCTCTTCCTCACAGGGCTATCTCTCCAGACCCTTCTTAAGGACTTCTACGGCAGGACCTTCAGTATTTTTCAAGCAAGTTTCTCTTTTGTAGCATGTTGTAGCAGAGCAATGAAAACCTTCCCACAAAAGAGCCAACAACAGGTCTAACATGGAGGTATCAGGACACTAATTGTCATCCCTCCTGATTTCATTTTAATACCTTAGATAGAAAAATCATGTAAGCTGTGCTTTATAACTAGTGATTCCCACTGGACTGAGGAGCCAGCAAGGGTGTTAATGGTCATTTTCCTTCATCAGCCCACATTGACTCAAAGCCTCTTCACTAACAAGCAGTATCTCAATAAATATTTATAAAGGTTTCTTCACAGAGCTCTTAGCAGGATGTTAGGCAAATGTATAAACATAAGTGTGTTTTCCTTGTAGCACTTTGCAGATCAACAAGACATAAGTAACAGAGTTTGCAAAAGGAAAGTAATAAACAGTGCCAAGAAACTGACCTAGGAAAGGGAGGCTGTGAGAAGTGGCCAAGATGGAAATCTCTTTCCAAGTGGAAGCTGACAGAAAAATAAACTGCTGTGTTTGGCCTGATGAATACTGTTAATTGTTCCATTTGGACTCTTTTATTGACTAATTTTATTAACCTTGAGCACATGCCCAACTAAATTACTTAAAAAGGAGGAGAGGTGGACGTGAGATAAGAATTTTGGAGGTTTATTCCATCCTGACCTTTTCTCTCATGTGACAGATCAGAACATATCCAGAGAGAGAGAGAGAGAGAGAGAGAGAGAGAGAGAGAGAGAGAGAGAGCACTGCCAAACTGCTAATTCCCTATCATGCTACCCGGGAGTGCGGAGAGAACCAGGCTGTTCTCTGGCTTTGAAATCTTCCTCCATTTCCCCTCAGTTCTGACCAATATACAGTGATGTCATCCACATTCAGGGAAGGTCTTCCGGACCAAACCATACTCATATTTATAACTTACTTGTTTTGATGAAGTTTGGATCTGGATGTAAAGCGATAAAGGAAAAACTTTGGTCTTCACCTGTTCTCTCGGGACCTAATAAAGCAAGAAAGCACAGTGGGAAGATGGTCTGCAGGACTGTCTGTTGTGTTCGACCATGTTTGTGTTGCATGCCTATGCCAAGGTAGCATTGGAGAGATTGCACTATGTGAGGTAAGAGTGTCTTTACTGTGACTGTGCTGACAGATATGTTACAACTATGAATGTCAATACAGTGATACAGATATCTGGACCTTACACGTGTACAAGAGCTGGAGCATAGCGGGAAGTGAGGTGAGAAAGGTTTTATGGGAAAATGAGTTTGGATCTGAAGCCTCAAGTAGCAAAGCGGAGGAAGTGGGAAGGCAGCGAACGTTCCAGGCCCTAGGAATTCTCCACACAGGAGGAAGGAGGTGGAGCAAGAGGAAGACAGACTGGATCTGTGACAGAGTAGCAGCGCCAGTCTAACAGCTTCACAGATGCTTCTGCCCATCAAATTCTGTCATCACAAGACCAGGATCCGGAGCCCAGACTTGACCAAGTCTGTGTCCTTGCACATAAACACCCACAGGTTTGACTTGTTCGGTGTCATCCAGTCCCATGTAAAGCTCCATCAAGCTGAAAGGAGCCATGGGTCTGTGTCTGCAAAAACATGTCAGGAGACCAATGTTTTAGCATCAGACTCTACTATGTGCTCTGGTCAGACTGCTAAAGGTTAGCTTTTGCCCTTTAGCCTTCCTTCAACAACTAGGCTGGTTGATTTTACTTTTCCATGTGTTCCCTAGAAGAAAAATTTGATAGTTTTACCAGTTGTCATTCATGAATGAAGAATAAGGTTACCTTTAAACAAGTAGACAATATGAAATTAGAGAGATGCTGTATGTATCATCCAGAGACACAATCCTCTTTGCTGCTGACTTACAAAGTTGATATCATGTATAATGTACAATATATTGTTAATTAACTGAATGTTGGGGAATGGACCTGATGATGAAATGCACTGTCCCAGATGGGTTATCTTCTGCAAAACAGAGGAAAAGCCTAAAACCCTTTGCCTTATTCTGGTCAGCCAGCTACAAAGAAGTGGAGCAGGCCCTGGATGCTTGTCTCCAGAAGTGACCTAAGGTAAGTTCAGCCTTAGCAGCATCTTGGATACAGAGGTGGATACAGGTGATAGTGAAGACATGCACTCTGCCAAAACATAGCATCTGATGAGTTACAGTGATCTTAAGTCTGATCAGAGTTGTGCAATTGTATTTCTACCCTTACCCTATATTTTTGTGTTTATTGGTGAGAACATAGTCTGCTTTAATGATCATTTTTGTCATCAGTGGAGGCTCTATCTGCAAAAGCAGATACACCAGCATTCCAAAGAGACGGCCACAAAATCTATGTGTGAGAATGGTCTATGTGAATTATTTGACATATAACTTACAGTTAACAGATGATTTCCCGGATCATCTACAGGATCATCAAGAGTCTAAATATGACTTGACTTCCACCATAGGTCAGATAGATGAGTTACCTCAAGTAGCAACAGGCATCAAAGTGCCTGTGACCTCTAGACCCACCTTAGGGGTTAGGGTTGCAGGCAGAGTGAGACAACCAGCTTGTCCACATTCACTCGAGGGCCGCTGCGGACCCAAAGCCAACAATGTAAAGGCAGATCAAACCTCCCTCCCTCAACAATTCGGAGTCTTTATGAGTGTGAATAATTTGTCCCGTGTTCATCGTGTGACTGGCTTCAGGCACAGCAGTTGCATTCATGTTTAAAACACTGGCAGCATTTGAAGACAAAAAAGTACACATTGATAATGGCATTCCCCTCCATAAAGGTTACATAGAACTGCCCAGAGACCTGGTCACCCATTCTGTGTGGCAAACTTTAATTATTCTACTCCCTCAAAAGACTCTGCTAGTATTTAAAGTGTATTATTTTAGAATAAAGGTTTTACTTTGCTTAAGCATTAAGACTAAAAAAAAACATTTAACTTTGACATTTCATTTATAGGCATTTTAATTATCTGGATGGTTTCCTTTAAATGCTAGATGTAGGCAGAGGAAATTTGTACTGATACAGAAGAAAGTGCTTCTAGGACTCCCTCATTTCCATGTGTTCTGAATTTTAATGCCTTACTTGGGTCAGGTTTTCATAGTCACACAGAAAGAATATGTTGACCTTAAACTATTGCACAGTTGTAACTGCATTTAGAGTGTTTGTTAGGGTAGATGGGTAAATGTATTTTGTTTACGTTTTCTTTTTCAAAAGTTGTTGTGGGAGAAGTGTGAGGGCCCTAGGCATCTGAAAAAGGTCTCCCAGATTTTATTATTTTCTTTTTTTTTTTTTCCCAGTGTTTTTTTTTTTCACATAAATTTATTTATTTATTTATTTTTAACAAATCTAGACCCGTGTTCCTGCTCATTCCCCCACCCCGCCAGAGCTCATGCATTCTGCCAGACATGCTTTCCATCTCTTAGTCATTCTCAATATTTTCCATGGGGAAGTTGACTGTTTTGAGCAGAAGTTCACTGTTTCAGTCAGTTCTTTGATGCAGTCTTTTCTGTTGTTGTTGTTGTTTCCAAAATGCGTTATGCCCAACTGCTTTGGACAAAAGCTCAGGGGGGCCCTATACAAGAAATACTTACAATTGGGTAATTGGCACTAGCATCCACAGATGAGGGATACCATTCGTCATTTGTTTTTCTGGGACTGTGTTACTTCACTCAGCATGATGTCCTCTAGCTCCAGCCATTTTCCTGCAAAGCTCGTGATGTCGTCTTTCTTTACTGCTGCATAGAACTCCATTGTGTAGATGTACCACATTTTCTCTATCCACTCGTCAGTTGAGGGGCATTTAGGTTGGTTCCAGCTCCTTGCTATTGTGAAGAGAGCTGCAATAAACATGGCCGTGCATGTATCTCTGTGGTGGCGTAAGTCTTGAGGGTACATGCCTAGGAGTGGTATGGCTGGGTCGGGTGGCAAGTTCATTCCAAGTCTTCCAAGGGTTCTCCACACTGCTTTCCTTAGTGGCTGTACGAGTTTACATTCCCACCAGCAGTGGATGAGTGTTCCCCTTTCCCCACAACCTCTCCAGCACTTGGTATCATTTGTTTTCTTGATCCTAGCCAGTCTTATTGGAGTAAGATGATATCTTGAAGTGGTTTTCATTTGCATTTCCTTAATGATTAGTGATGTTGAGCAGTTCTTGAGGTGTTTCTCAGACATCTCTAATTCCTCACTTGTGAAGTCTCTGTTCAGTTCTTTGCTCCATCTATTGAGCCGGTCATTTGTTTTCTTCTTTCTTTGTTTTTTGAGTAGTTTATATATTCTGGAAATCAATGCTTTGTCAGATGTATCTGCAGTGAAGGTTTCCTCCCACTCTGTAGGATTTCTCTTCACTTCCTTGATTGTTTCTTTTGATGTACAGAAGCTTTTGAGTTTGATGAGGTCCCATTTGTCAATTGTCGACCTTAATTCTTGTGCAGCTGCTGTCTGATTTAGGAAGTCTTTTCCTACGCCTATGTCTTGTAGTCTGCTGCCAACTTTTTCTTCTATCATCTTCAGAGTTTGGGGTTTCACGTTGAGGTCTTTAATCCATGTGGAGTTGACTTTTGTACAGGGTGAGAGGTAGGGGTTTAATTTCATTCTTCTACAAGTGGTGATCCAGTTTTGCCAACACCACTTGCTGAAGATGCTGTCTTTTCTCCATTGTGGTTTCTTGGCCCCCTTGTCAAATATGAGATGGCTGAAATTGTATGTGCTCAGATTTGGATCTTCGGTTTTGTTCCATTGGTCAACAGGTCTGTTTTTGTGCCAGTACCAGGCTGTTTTTATGACTATAGCCCTGTAGTATAGTTTAAAATCTGGTATAGAGATCCCTCCTGTGTAGCTCTTTTCACTCAGGGTTGATTTGGCTATTCGGGGTCTTTTGTTTTTCCAAATGAATTTAAGAACTTTTGTTTCCAAGCCTGTGAAGAAACTCTTGGGGATTTTGATTGGGATTGCATTAAATCTATACAAGAGTTTTGGTAAAATGGACATTTTTACAATGTTAATTTTCCCAATCCATGAGCATGGGAGGTTTTTCCATCTTCTGAGGTCTTCTTCAATTTCTTTCTTTAAGGGTTTAAAATTTTTGTTGTAGAGGTCTTTGGTGTCTTTGGTTAGGTTTGTTCCTAGGTATATTATTGTTTTTGAGGCTATTGTGAGTGGGAAGGTCTCTTTGAATTCTTTCTCCAGTTGCTTGTTCTTGGTGTAAAGAAAGGCCATTGATTTTTTAAGGTTAATTTTGTATTTTCTTATTTATTATTTTTATTTTATTTCACTTATTTTTAGACAATGAAGTACGGACAGGTCAGACTGCACCTGTGTAACTGAAATACAGCAGCACATGGAAGAAAAGACGGGGAGCTGTCCTGGCAGCAGCCCTCTCCTCTAGTTCAGACCCTGCTTCTACTTCAGAGTAAGGAGGGTACAGTTGCTTATCAGGGCTTCAGCTCAGGTACTTCCCAAGGTGCCTCCTCCTTAGAGTCTGAAGGTGTCCATTGCACTTGGACCTTTAGGGATCTGCCATATTTTACCACACATGACTTTTGCCTTGAGTATCACTGGGGCTAAATCATTGGTTCTGCATTTGCTGTGCTCTAACTTATCAAAAGTAATGACTCTGCTATTGTTTTATCCATACTATTGACCAGTAATGAAAAAGACTCTGATGGCACAGAGTCCACAGAAGCTGCTCTCTCAGGTATCCTGTGATTTTAACCTAAATATAGACATGTAGACTCATGGAAGCAAAGAAACCAAGCCATTAATTCATTTCTCATAACCAGATAAGACTTGTCCTTCAACTTTGGGTACCAGGGCATTCATGAATTCTTCTGCACAAATCTCCCATCTTGTATTTCCCAGATTACAGTGGCATTTTCTGCACTGTGTGCCAAATGTTCTTATAATATAGGCCTGGCCATTTAAGGTCATGCTGACAAAGTGACCTTTGGCTATAAGAAACAGAGGCCAAGCGTGTGATTGGAGATGAATGGGGTTAGATTTGGTTTAATGTTGATAATCCACATTCTTCTCTTCTGAACATGCTTGGTACATAAATTATATTCATAGCAGCCATCTCATCACTTGCAACTATCATCTAATGGTCTTCAGGAATTAGTGTAAGTGAATATTACCTCATCATCATAAACTCTGAAATGGCATCATTAGAAGCACCTAGGATCTAGTTCAGGATGGAGCACATGAGGAAGGTTTAGTAACTCCCACTATGAGTACTGTGAGCTTTGCTTCTGTTTGAAGTCGTTGTGCTATATACACTACATACAAGCTTATCATGGTCTTAGGATGACACTTGTGAGTTGCCCAGGAATGCATCTACAGTTACTTACATACAACTCTTAAATAAATAAATCAGGTTTATTTTCTACTTGCATGAAGTTAACAGCCCACAAAATTTGGGAAAATGGAAGATTTTAGGGCTGGAAGATCCTAGGAAGGATTGGACCCCCACGTCTGTCCCCTCTCCTTGGACCTGGCCCAGCCGTCTGTTACTCTGGCAGATGTACAGTTCATTCACACTGTGAGTGGAAAGAGAAGGAAGAGAGCACAGCTAATCAGAGCTAAGTAGTTAACGAACAGAGGGCTAACAAGATGGTGAGTTAACGAGCTAAACAGAGAACTAATGAGCTGCTGTTTCCCACTGAATGTGAGCAAATACATCTTTCAGGTGATTGTTTACCTTGAGCATTCTTAGCAGATGTCCATAATGGCAGAGTGAAGCCTTTGATGGCTCCCCAACATCTCATTTAAAGCAACATAGTCTTAGCTTCCATTTTAGGTGTGTGAGCTTCCCTTGCCACCACGGTGACCCATTCTGCTTCCTGACTCTGGCTGATGACCATTCCATCATGTTATGTTGCAGAAGTGTGGTGGTCATTTACATAAAATTAATGAAGATTACCTACTAGGCGACTATTCTGCTAATTAAAAGGTATACTAGTAATGATATAGGTGAGTAAAAAAATTAAAATTGGCTTTTGTCCCTTACAAGTCGGTCATTGTATTAGCCACTTTTCTGTTGCTGTGATAAAGCACCATGACCAAGGAACTTATAAAAGGAAGAGTTTATTTGAGTTTACGATTGACAGTTCCAGGGAATTAGAGTCCATTGTGGTGGGAGGCATGGTGGCTGGAGACTGGAGCAGCAAACCGAGGGTCACATCTCAGAATGAGCACAGGAAGCAGAGAGAGAGAAACTGTAGACCACAAGGCTTGTTAAAACTCACTAAGCCTGTCCCCAGTGACACACTTCCTCCAGCATGGCCACACACTCCAAGACCTCCAAAAACAGTGCCACCAACTGGAGACAAACATCTGAATACCTAGAGCCTATGGGGGACACTCATTCAAACCACCACATTCCACTCCCTGGCCACCATAGGCTCCTGACCATATAAAATGCAAAATGCATTTAGTCCAACCTTAAAAGTCCCCATAGTCTTTACCAGTTTCAATGCCATTTAAAAGTCTACAGTCCAAGTCTCTTCTGAGACTCAAGCCAATCTCTTAACTGTAAGCTCCTGTAAAATCAAAAGACCAATTACATACTCCCAATATACAGTGGAACCGAATACACATTCCCATCCCAAAAGAGAGGAATAGAGGCATAGTGAGGAAATACTGGACCAAAACAAGACCAAAAAGCAGCAGGGCTAACGCCAAGTCAAGTAGCTCCACATACAACTTCTGGGACTTTACTTCCAAAGGACTTAGATGGCTCAGCTCTTCTAGCTTTGCTTGCAACATACATCTCTTTCTTAGGCCAGTACCACTCCCCATATGCAGCTCTCCTTGGCAAATATCTCACAGGTCTGGCATCTCGAATGTCTTCTTGGGGTCTCCACTGCCAACCAGGCTTCACATTCACAGCTTCATGCAATGGCCTATCAGGGCCCACTTTATGCAGGGACACCCCTGCTGTGCTCTGCCTGACCTTGGAAGCTCTCTGAAACTGTGGAGGAAGAACTGATGACCCCTTCACTCTTGCAAACTTCATGCCTCTAAAGCCAGCACCATGTGAATGAAACTGCTGAATTTGGCTGCAATTTTGGGATGGACCCTGGCCTATTTCAACCACATTTGCAACTTTTCTCTGCCCTGGACTTGTTGGAGGATTAGCTGGGTGTGGTCTTGCCCTGAAAGTATTGATTCTGTGGTTTAATTGTAAATCTCGAGGCCTCTCCTTAATTGCTTTAATCTCCTTAGGAAAGGGAGCCTCTCCTTCAAATGCCTTGGTCCCACCTTTAATCTTCCTAGGGCAGTTATCAGATCCAAACTGTACATTCTGCATTTCTTTCTGCCCCATCTGCTCTTTTTCACTGTAGATCTGCACAATATTCACCATTAAAAGCCACGCCACCATTTATACTTTAGGCTGTCTTGAAATATCCTCCACCAAATACATCAGTCCATTGCTTTTCAACTTAGCATCAGGCAAGCATTTGGGCTGTGGGCAAACTGCTGCCAGACTGTTTATCAAAATATCCCAGTTGCTGCCTAAGTCTTTATTTTCCCCTGGAACCACATCTTTTGCAGCCATGCTTTATTCCAGGCCTCCACTAGAATGGCCCTTTAAACTCTGCTTACTGTAGTCAACAGCCTTTCTAGCCCAAAGTTCTAGTCTTCCACATTTCTCCAAACATCCATGTGGTCAGGTTCTTCACAGCCAACAGCCCACTCTCTGGTACCAAATTACTTTATTAGCTACTTTTCTGTTGCTGTGATAAAGCACCATGACCAAGGAACTTATAAAAGGAAGAGTTTATTTGCGCTTACGATTGGCGGTTCCAGGGAATTAGAGTCCATTGTGGCAGGAGGCATGGCGGCTGGAGCTGGAGCAGGAAACCGAGGGTCACATCTCGCAAAGAGCACAGGAAGCAGAGAGAGAGCAACTGTAGACCATGAGGCTTGTTAAACTCTCTAAGCCCTGCCCCCAGTGACACACTTCCTCCAACACAGTCACACACCCCAAGACCTCCAATAACAATGCCACCAACTGGAGACAAACGTCTGAATACCTAGAGCCTATGGGCGACACTCATTAAAACCACCACAGTCATGTAACTGGAAGAGACATAAAGGCCAATGGAAGGAACAGAGAGAGCGGGCTGCTTGGCACCCTTGATTATGGGCACCAGAATTCAGAGACCTATGGTTGGCTTAGAGATGCAGTCCAGGGGGGAAGGAGTGGTATAGCTGGAGAACCTGATTCTCTAATCTGCCTAGAGATGAGTCTATTAGTCAATAATGAAATTCAAAGTGAGGCTATAAGCCAAGAAGCATGGCCACAATGGCTAATTATGTCACCACTGTCCCCAGTGTCATTTGACATCATTTTCATGCCACCTACATATGAGTCCATAGACAGGTACTGGAAGAGGTAGGTTTTCCTGAGCCTGTGAATGGCAGGCTAGGTGGATGGGGACTCTGTGAGTCAGTTGCCAGGACAGAGAAAATAAACTCATAGCAAAGATTCCTGTGTTCTAATTGGGTGGGATTGAATAGTGAACCTTGTATTTCTCCCCAGCCAGGGCTTTAGCAAGGAAGAGCACAAGGCTACGTTATCTAGGAGACTTTGGAATGCGGATGGTCTTCCTCTTACTTACACAAGAATGTTTAGACACACTTTCTCTGGTAACCATGATGAGGAGAGGGCAGACACCACGATGAACTTTCAGCTGTCCAAACATGAGTAGATGAAAGATAGAAAGCTAGAGTAAAATTTTGATCTTTGAAAATGAGCATTTCCCTGTTTCAGGTTCAAACGTAGAAATCACCTCTTGCTTAGGTAGTCACAACTGTGCCTTGTATATGCTGCTTCTCACAGACACCCCCAGTTTCTCTTCATTTAAGATATTTTCATCATTCTTTACTCCATAAATCTTTGGGGGGGGCAGAAAAAGAATACAAAGTTTGTGATTGAAGTTACCAAGGAGAAAACAAGATGCTGAATGAGCCTATTAGTAAGTATCTCAAAGTCAAAGATTTGCATACAGAAAGGGAAATAACAAAGGTTAGTTAGCAAACTAGAGGATGGTGAGGATCACATGATAACACCACCTGTGTAACAGGTGAGGAAGAAAAATGACGATAGAATACACTATTATGTATTAGCGCAAGAGATGTCCAAATGGATTTTCTGGGGCTTTTCTCACTTTGCCCACATTAATGAACTCATTAAAAATATAAAATGAATTGTTCAAAATAATTGAGACTGTTCTGTATCTACGGCTCTTCTAGGCACAAAAAAATAAAGTGGGAAATAAAGCACAATGGGTTCATTGAACTAATTATTTTCATATTTTTTACTGAGATTTTGTGTTTTTTATACAATAATTCAGACAATCATTTGTACCCAGATGTCTTCAGGGCAAGTTCATACACTGGAGTCTTGGCCCATCTAGAGATAGTAAGAGAGATCTACTGTCCCTCAACAACAGTGATCAGTCACCAATAGCTCCCAGGTGAGGGCAGGCTTTCTTCCTCGTTCCCTCCCTCTCCCTGGGCCCTTGACTGAGTCAGCATGCATCTTCTGTATGAACCCACCATTGCTGCAGATTCACATGAACAATCTTCTAGTGGCCAGACAGCATCTGCTTCCCTATGCTCATAGACCAAACCTGGTTCTTACTGTCTTTCTGCCCCCTTCTTCTGAAATAGGAGGCTCAGGGTTAGTATAGGAGTCTCATCCAGAGACACACACTCTGCAGTCTCTTATGCTCTAAAACTTAGCCAGTTGTGGATTTCTATGTGCATGGCTCTGGTAGATAAGGGAAGCTTCTATGGTGAGTGTTTAAGGACATACTAGTATTCTCTCCACCCCCTGTTCTGCTGTGTCCATGAGCCTTAGGTGTAGAGTTTCCACCCTACATGTGCTAGTTGTGGTATTCTGCAGTAGCCTCCATATGCTGCGAAAAGAAGCTGCTTTGAAGAGTGGTTATGATATACAAGTGTGTAAATATAAGGATCCGTATTTAGTATATTGAAGGACATTTCATTTCTCTAGAGATGTGACAGAGTTATGGTTTCTCTAGGATCTATGGCCTTTCTATCCGTGTATATTGGGCTACAATTACACTGGCACCCATGAGTTCACTCCCATTGAGAGGGCATTAAGTTCAATTAGATAACTGTTGATTACCTCTGCCCCCCAGATAACAGCGCCACCACTGCACCTATAAAGGTAGTTTTCTGTGCCAGATGCTGTGATGATTAGGCTTTAGGGCTGGGTTGGACCTTAGATTGATTGTCCCCCTTACCTTAGCAGCATGCATAGTATCCTCTAGAACTATCAATGCTGGTCCATGGGGAGAAGACTTGCAGATCAGTTCCTGCTCCATTGCTCCAAGTCCTGAGTCAGAAGTATGTCCTGCCTTGAGCAGCAGTGTCTTACCTTCAAGTTCTGGGAGATAACCAAAAGCTTTGATAGTAGCCCGTGTCACTTTAGGAGTCTCCTGGACCATCCTGACTAACAATTTGGAGAAGGTCTCTCCTGCCTCGCATGCCACGAAGACCTCAGGAACAGGGAACGCACATGCACTAATGGTCAGCACTGTATGTGCATTTCCTGGGGGTTCCCTAGCCAACACATTTCCCTCTGGCTTTCCATGCCACCATTCCTCTCTCTTCTCTCTCATCCAATCTCCCCCCTCCCTTCCCAGTCCAAATGCCCCATTTACCACCATCTCCCCCATAACACCCATCTCCTACTATCTCCCCTCTCCTGAGATCCCTCTCCTGAGCCCTGTGATCCCCTGCACATCCTTTCCTCCTCCCCACTGAACACTCCCGTTTCCCCACCTCCCTCCTGGTAACAATTGTCCCCACTCCCCTCTTAAGATTCTCTTTATCTCCTGTTTCCTTTACATTTTCCTGGCTCCTGCTGTTATATTAGGACATATACTCATACAGGGTTCTATCATCTGCAAATGAACAAGAACATATATCACTTGCATGGAACTAATCTTAAACATGAACAGGAAGAAACAAAATAATAGTGATGCAATGTACCAACCAAACACCAGAGGCTAGCAAACAAAAACAATTCCAGGGATAGTCACCATCTGTTGGAGTTATTGACCAGAGGAGAACCTAGATCTTCAAATAATACTGGCTATTGCCATTGTTCTTGGTTAGCCACCAAAACTTTATGAGCCTATTGCTGAATATATTGCATTTGTCAGTCACAAAACAAACAAAGAGTAATCAAGCTGGAATTGACCTTAAAGCAAATGATTACTGTGGTGTGAGGGAGAGTAGATCTTTCTTAAGGGAATGGCTCTAGATTGGCTGACAAGACTCCAGGGTGTGAACTTGCATGGAGAGACATTGGGATAGAAATGATTGGCAGGCTAGGATTTAACATATAAGATGAAATATTAGAATTCTGATAGGAGGGACTATGGGGAACAGAGAGATGAAAGGGTTTCTAAATTTAATTAAGAGGTATTATATAAAATGCACAAGAAATAAAATATAAAAGAGCTTCATTTCTACTTCCTAATGTTTGTAGGACGAGAAGGTGCTTAGCATACTGCTGGAAAAAAAGGATATTCACCCACTTTACTTGTGTGTGAACCCTGTGAGCTATACTTACGGACTGGAATGGAAGGGTATGTCCAGTAGTGCAATAGTGGCCTGAATGTCGTGGGAGTGAACCATCCCTGTATGGCTGGACATAAGGCCTGCTTCACAGGACCTGACCCTGATCTCAGGTCAACAACCTCTGACTCGACGGCACCAGCTGTAAGGAAGACCTCACCGCTGTTACTCTCCAAAAGAGACAGTCTTGTTACCTTAGTTCCTTTTCTGTTGCTGTAGTAAAAACATTGACCAAAGCAATTGCAGAAGAGTTATTTGAGTTTATGGCTCCAGGTGACATTAAGGCAGGGAGGTTTGATGTGGTCCCCAGATGAAGGACAGAAAGCTAAGCAACATCACATCTTCAAGCAGGCACAGAAGGGAAGAGAGACTGTGTTCTAGTTTCCTTTCAATTGCTGTGACAAAACACTCTGACTGACACCAACTTGGGAAGGAAAGGGTTTATTCAGCTCACATCTCCTGGGTCACAGTTCATCACTTAGGGAGCCCAAGGCAGGAACTCAGGGCAAGAACCTGGAGGCAGGAGCTGAAGCACAGGCCATAGAGGAGTGCTGCTTACTGGCTTGCTCCCCTGGCCCATGCTCAGCCTGCTTTCTTTTACCTTATACAACAACCTGCTCAGGGTTGGGCTGGGCCATCCCACACTGCTCAACAATCAGACAATACTCCACAGATGTGGCCACAGGCCAGTCCAATGGAGCCAACTCCCCAAATGAGGCTCCCTCAACCCAGGTGTGTCAAGTTGACACTAAAGCTATCCAGCACAGACAGGAAATCTGGCAAGGCTTAAGAACCCTCAAAGCCTGCACCCTGGTGGCATGCTTCCTCTGGCATGCCCACACCTCCTGAAGCCTCCAAAACGTGTGCCACCAGCTGAGGCCAAAATGTCCAAGTCCTTGGAGCTTGTAGGACATTCTTATTCAAACCACCACAGAGACTTAGTGTTGAGGAGACTCCAAAGGGAAACATCATTACACCCACATTAATGCATCTTTTTACCAAAGAAGCTACTTCTTGCAGCAGAGGGCTAGTAACACAGAAGCAAAGAACAGTGATTAGGAAGCCTTTAGCCCTAAATGGGACAACTAAATCACACCCTATCCTCCCAAGTCTTGGGGATCATTGTCAAATGGAGGGGGTGTAGATGTATTGGAAGACCCAGAGGTAGTGGATGAACACAAGGGAAATGTGTTGTCTGAACACCACAGGGCAGCCCCATGTATGAACTAACAGGTCTTCTGACAGCATGCACAAGACCTATGCAAGCCAGATAATCTGGGATGATTATACGAGTTTGATGGAGACTTGTTTTTTTTTTGGGTGGTATGATGTCTGGAAGGTTGACCAGATGCCAAGGGTAGAACCACACCTATACTCATCTGTGGCATACAGACTAGACTGATGGCCTTTCTTCAAAAGAAAATAATATTAGTAGACATGAAGTTAGGAATTGGGCTGTTAGACTGTGGTGGGCATGGGGGTAGGGTCTGAAGGTGGTCCAAGGCATTGCATGAAGTTTTGGAAGAATCAATGAAATTTTTTAAAAAAATAAAGTGAAACAGAATTTTCTTTAATAAAACTGACAACAAACAAGCAAAATGAGAGGAAAGAAATTAGCTGTGACACAGAGGACAAACTTTTGCATAGAGCATAGTTAGGTCAAGGAAGTCTCAAATAAGGGGTCAGAGACTGCTAGGAGTAAATTGAGGAGTAAAATAAAGTCTTAGAAACAAAATAAGGAATGAATGTTTAGAGAAATGCTCCATGTCACAGAACATGAAGGATAAAGGCAGAGATGTAGGAAAAACCAGCTGAGCTGCTCCCCAGCAGCAAGAACACCGTTGCCATGGAAAACCAAGAGTAAGGGACAGGATAGTTGGAGAATGAGCAGTCAGCCAAGGGGGATCATGGGAGTCCTAGAAGGGAGTTTCTAGAAACTAAAAAAGGAGATAGCTAATGAAGGAATCCTTCAAGATGATTATTAAGAAATCACGACTAGCATAAATACTGCGGTTTATCTATATTCCAAAGGTCAAAACGGGGGAAGAGTGCTGGTTTGCATGAGGAGGCTGCAGAGACAGCACACAGCCTCGAGCATTAACTGTGGTGAAGTTGCACCCTTCTGTACTCCACAAATTCCTGGAACTCCATTTAATCTCCCTCTGTGTTCACCATCTCTCCTCTAAAGTGTTGCTAACTCCTTTCATATCAAGCCATCCACTTCTCCCCTCATAAATGTTGAATAAAACTAAAAATATAAAATAAAACCAGTACCTCCACCATCATCACATCCGGAATAAAATTCAAGTTCCTAACACTGACAATGATAGAGATCTTCCTTCTTCCCCTACACACTACATAATTCTTTAGGTACTTTTCAAATGAATTTGCTGACACTCTGCATATGCATTATTTAATTATTTGCTCATCTGTGTGTATAGTTCTATGTCCACAGTCTGATTGAAGGTTAGGAAACCTATTCTTCTATGTATTTCTACAAGGCTGAAATGAATTGAGCACAAAGTTTCAAGAAACGCAGTCCTTAGTTAAAGGCAGTATAAGTAACAATCATCAGCAAGATACACAATTAATTTTGCAGCACCAATAGTCATTCTAATCTCTTAAAAATTATTGGTGAGATATTCCTCCAAGGAGAGAGCCAATTAGGTTTGGGATATATAGGCATATGGCTGCCTCTGCTGCACAGTATTTCCAGGCAGGTGATGTGTAGCTGGTGCTGACAGTGGAGTCTTGCTTGACTCAAGGAGACCCGTATTTGCTTTATTGGTTTAATGGCCTTTGGTAACACTCTCTGGTATTCCAGAGGCCATCTGTACACTTGCAGGTGTGGTCTCAATACATCATTCCCATGTTAACGTGAGGTCTCCTGCAGCAGGGCCTTATCGTCTCTCTTCTTGCAGGTATCCCAGTTTAGAGGCAAGGAGCTTTACCTTTTGTGGGGCCTTGGATCCCCTGGCCAACATCTCCCTGGTAGAATAATCCATTGCTGATGTCAGAGCTCCTGTATTAATATATTTTGCTTAAGTGCATAGCTTAAGGACTTTAGTATTATATTTGGTTCTGAACAGAGAATATTCCTTTTCACAGTTCTTATGTCTATTAGTCAATTAAAGAAGGCAGTTTTACCGGTTTTATAAGAGATTACCTCTATAATAGTTGTCTCCAATTTACAGTTGGAGAGCAATCTCATCATCAAAAAAAATTATTGGTGAGAGTATTTTCTTAAGATCATAACCTCTTTATATAATGCATCCACTTCACACAAGTGTGTTCCAAGTGGATATGTACATTCATACACATGGATTCTGCATGTCAGAGGCACACTCATGACATGATTCAATAAAAGGTAAGTTTTTATTTTCTCACAGTCAAGAACACGTAGAATTGGAATGTATTCTGTTTCATTTTAGTATTAGAAATCAATGGTCATGAAAAAACAAAAGAGTAAAGCCAGGTTGTTTGGGGACCAGCAGTAGATAGAATGTGGAACAGTGTGCAGGTGACAGAAAGGAGAACTTCATCTTCCCTGACTGAGCCAGGGAAGCATCTGTGCTAAGGCACACAGCTCTATCCATATAAACACACAGAAAGTCAGTCTCTGGGCACTATGTTACCTGGGTATTGATTTGCATGTAATCAATCAAACCAAGGGCCATTCAATTTTCTAATCTGTAGAATGAAGATTAATATTAAGGTTTTCTCCTGTGAGATTAACTTGTTCATCATTAAAATCTTGAGTGTAAATGTGTCTACAGATGATAAGAGCTTGAAAAAATATGTATTCCCCTAAACCCATTTGGAGTTGGATAAAAAATGACTTAGAGAAACTCTGGTTCTTGACACGAACAGTCAGCTTAAGCCACAGTACCCAGAAGTGTGGATACTTCTCTGGGTATTTCAGTTTTCACATGAGACTAGTATCTTCACTGGCAGAATTTGAGCACAGTTAATCATGTTCCATAATATTGAAAAAGTGTTCTTCAATCACTGAAAATCTGAAGAGAATCAAATTTGGTTTCCCTTGAGCAGAAAGAAATTATACCAGAGGACAACCTTGAGACTCACACAGCATCTCTCCCCTGAGCCTCTGGCCTCCTACCCTGCTCTGCAGAATTCAGATTTGTTGACAAAGCATTGATAACCTTGTTAGCTAATTGATTAAGGTGCTTCAGTGTTTTAGTTTCTCTCTCTCTCTCTCTCTCTCTCTCTCTCTCTCTCTATATATATATATATATATATATATATATACACACACACACACATGCTGGATTATTTTGGGGTATACATATATCTGTCTACTTCTATCTATCTTTAATAACATTGCATCGTTCACAGAATTATATAATTAATATAATATATAATATATTATAATATAAAGTATATAGGACTAATCATTACATGGATAAAGATGAATATTAGACACATACACATCTATTTATCTGCATACCCTCATACAAACGTGTGTACATAAAAATGTTCTTGGTTCTCTGTGCTCTTCTGTTGACCTCTGACAAGTACACTCCATGTTGTAGTCACAGGACAAAAGAGTTCAGCAGCCACAGACAGTTGCCTTTCTGAGTGTGGCAGGTAAGTTGGATATGTGTGGAAGGCATCGCAAAAGGCTGACAAAGGCAGATACTGAAGAGTACTGAGGTGATGCCTCTTTAGAAGGAGTGATTCTGAGAGGGTATAGTACAGAGATTCAGGCTGTGCTGTAAAACCTGTTAGTTAAAAAGTCTCAGGATCTGCGGCCTGGAGAGATGGCCTAGCGGTTAAGAGCGCCGACCGCTCTTACAGAGGACCCGGGATCGATCCCCAACACCCACATTGTGCGGCGAGAACCATCGAAACTCCAATTCCAGGAGAACTCCAGTTCCAGGAGTCCGACACCTTCTTCTAACCTCCGCGGGCATTTGCAATTGGACACGGTGCACAAACTGCATGCAGGACAAGTACATTAATACACATACGGAAATAAATAAAATTAAAAAAAAACATCTCAGGATCTGTATGACCAACGCTAAGTATTTATTCATCCACAGTAAAATTTAGCTCTTCTTATTTAAACCCATAACTACACATATGTAACATATGTAATGTTATAATATATGTATATTATATATATAATATGTATACAGTGTCGTGAAAACCTAAAGTATATATATTATAATAATATTATATAATATATAATATATATTTTATTACTAAGGCCCTTAACAGGGACAATTGTATCATCCGTGTCCCCCCAAAGGCTCAGGGAACGAATCATGGAAAAGCTGGAAGATAGGCTGGGGTGCTCTGGACCACTGGCCTGGTGGTGGGCATGGCATGGTCCTGGTTCTTAGCTCCCAGTTAGCACAGAAGCCCTGCTGAAATGTTATCTATTGTTTCTATCATGAAGTGGGGGAGGGGTTCATGGGGCCCCGCCCCTCCCTGGCTAAAGATTGTTGGAGAGAGGCATTTTCTTCAGTGGCATAGCTTTTATTCCTGTGAGTACCCTAAGGAATACTTACCTGGTTCATTAAGCTGGACTTATATGGAATCCATTACTTAGGCTGTCAATGCTTCCTTCTCTGAGTGAACAGAAACTGATTTGTCGCCCCAGGGAAGGTTCACACATTTTTTTTATTTTTTATTCTTTTTTTAAAGGGATTCTACAATATAAGAGCACATTTGTTTTCAGATCACAAGGAATATAACTGAGCAATTAACATTGCTCAGTTTGCAATAAAATTAGGTAATTGGTGAATTGGTGCTAGCATCCACAGATGTTTTTCTGGGACTGTCGTTACTTCACTCAGCATGATATCTTTTAGGCTCCATTCATTTACCTGCAAAGTTCATGTGTTGTCTTTCTTTACTGCGCATAGAACTCTATTGTGAGATGTACCATATTCTCTACCCAGCTGTCAGTTGAGAGGCACTTCGGGTTTGGTTCCAGCTCCTTTCGCTATTGTGAAGAGAACAGCAAAAACATGGGTGTGCAAGTGTCTCTGCAGTAAGATGAGTCTTATGGATACATAACCCAGGAGTGTATGGCTGGGTCAGGTGGCAAGTTCAATTCCAAGTCTTCCAAGGGTTCTCCACCCAGCTTTTCAATGCTGTACGAGTTTACAATCCCACTAGCAGTGGATGAGTGTCCCCTTCCCCACAACCTCTCCAGCAACTTGGTATCATCTTGTTTCTTGATTCTAGCCAGTCTGATTGAGTGAGATGGTATCTTAAAGTGGTGTTAATTGCATTCCATAATTATTAGGGATATTGACATATTTTAAGATGTTTCCCAGCCAACTCTAATTCCTCCCCTGTGAATTCTCTGCTCAAGCTCTTTGGCTCTTTTTAGTGGTCATTTGTTTTCTTCTTTCTTTGTTTTTCATATATACATATAATATTATATATATATATATATATATCAAGATTATCAAATCTAGACCAGTGTCCAACACCCTATCCCCCCACCCCACCAGAGCTCATGTATTCTGCCAAACATGCTTTTCATCTCTTTCTCAGTCTTTCTCAAAATTCTTCATGTGTAAGTTGACTGTTTTGAGCAGAAGTTCACCATTTCAGTCAGTTCTTTGATGGAGTCCTTTCTGTTGTTGTTGTTGTTGTTTCCAATATGCATCACTCCCAACTGCTTGGACAAAAGCTCAAGGGGCCGTGCAGAAAAAAATACTTACGACTAGGTAATTGGCACTAGCATCCACAGATGAGGGATACCATTCATCATTTGTTTTTCTGGGACTGTCCTGATGAGATTAATGCCCTTACATGAGGGGACACCATTGAACTTGATCTTCTTCCTATGGTGTTAGGGGAGAGAAAACTATTTCTTCACATAAGGAGAAGAGCCATACCCAATATCTAAACTTTCTGGCAACCTGGTGTCAGACCTCCCACTCTGTGGAACATGAGTACCAGTTGTTTAAGCTGGACATGAAACAGATTTTGCTATCTCTGCAAGAGCCAAATATGTTACCATTTAATATGACATTTTGAACCACAGAAATAAAAGTTCCCTATGCAGTCAACATCTTGTTCTTTTATATGTTAGTGCACCATTAATCTATGCACATACCTACTAGCCATAAATATACACACATTAGAAGTCATTATCTATGTACAAACACTGGGTGAATCAATTAAGTGAATCCCTTAGAATTACAGAAGCTCCTTTTAAGGAGAAGTTTATGAACATTTGGGACCCAATAGATACATGGTTACTTACAAATTTAATTCATCTTAACCTAGTAAAATTTTATGATCAGAGATAATGACATGGTCCATAGTCATAATCAAAACCCTACACCTTCTATGCCCTAGATGGAGTCATATGCTAGCATTGGCATAAATGGTATGTTAACTCTATTTTCATAAACGGTCCAGATAACTTGTGACTATTACCCTCATTAAGCATCTTAATATATCTGCTGGAAATTTTAATGGAATCTGTTTGTAGTTAGGAACCCTCAAATTAAGCCTCTTCTTCCCTTTCTTTTAAAGCAAATTGAAATTTTCTTCTCCCCAGGACCATGACTCAATTGAGAGGGCAGCTTTCAAAACCTTTTGGAAACAGGTATTATCAGATGTGTCCTGTCTACAACAGTCACAGCCTTATAATATATAATGTCTTCCTTCTTCCAAATTCCTGGTAAGAGAGAGATGCTGCTCTGTGCATGGTTCCTGCAAAGTCACTGTGAATCAGCAGAGGGATAAGTCTTGTGTGAAGCTCACTCCACTGCTATCCAGATAAGATCCACTGCCCTGAGGCATGCCACCCCCAGGGGTAGGCTGGTCTCACAGTGCTGGGCTAAGGGGACAGTGTTGGCTGAAGATACTTGTTCAACTTCTGGCTTTTGTTGGAGGTCTTCAGTTCTCTATCAGTCTATAGTTGCATAATGAGTGAAGTACACATTAAGAGTAAAGAAATGAAGCAGGCTTTCACAGCATGCTTCATGCACTGATGACAGGGCACTCTACTATGCAAAGGGTTAGGGGTAGTCTTCCTGAGAGGTTTCAGAGCAGAAAAGGATTGAGACAGCCTTCAGCCTTCCAATACAGGGGAAAGGGGTTGGGATTGCTCTCTAATGTGATAGAGAGAGGATTTTATTTTATTCTTCCTATTCTTTTGTTTCTAAAGTGGAAGACTAAAGAAAAATCAAGAATGATGAAGAGATGTCCATGTTTATGTTCTGGCTTGAAGGAGAGACATACCTTTCATATGGTAATACATGGTTACTCATGAATACATCCCGTGCATGGTGTGTGTGTGTGTGTGTGTGTGTGTGTGTGTGTGTGTAAGGCCCTTGGCTCCTTATAGTCTCATTTTTTCACCCCATCATGAAGCTACCCAGTGTGAGAAGACAGTCTGAATCCCCAAATTGGTGGTTTGAGGAGCAGCTTCTATGTAATTGGTTCATGCTTCAGCATATATATCTTAACTCTTTAATATTCTTAATTTCTACTTTTAAAGTAGTCAAGTGTATTCTCTGACCACTTGGTATTACCAAGTATAGAATGTGGCATGTAAACTAGGGGCCAACATTTTTGTCTGTACAGGCAGAAAAGGAGGATATTTAGATGTGAATAGAGTTTATTTCAGATACTGTTCTCATTTTTCCAACAATATAGCTCCAGAAAGAATTAAAGAAAAACAGAATTAAAGCTGCTTGTGGTGGCACACACCATTAATTCCAGAACAAGGGGGCTGAGGCAGGCAGAGCTCTGTGTGATGGAAGTCAGCCTGGTCTACATAGGGAGTTCCATGCTAGCTGGAGCTATAGCTGGGCCTTGTCTCAGAATTTTTAAAAAAATAAATAAATAAAAGAAAATAGGATTATTTGGCTCCCAGTTTGAAGGAGCACTGGAGCTAGTGAAGGAGGACGGGAGGCAGCAGAATGGGTTCAGCAACAGTCAGGAGCAGGGAGGGGAGGGAGCAGAACAGGTGCAGCAACAGTCAGTCAGGAACAATGAGGGGAGGCTGCAGAACTGGTGCAGCAACAGTCAGTCAGGAGGACCAGGAGGATGGAGGGGAGGCTGCAGAACAGGTGCAGCAACAGTCAATCAGGAGGAGGGAGGGGAAGGAGCAGAACAGGTGCAGCAGCAGTCAGTCAGGAGGAGAGAGGGGAGGGAGCAGAATAGGTGCAGCAACAGTCAGTCAGGAACAATAAGGGGAGGGAGCAGAACAGGTGCAGCAACAGTCAGTCAGGAACAATGAGGGGAGGCTGCAGAACAGGTGCAGCAACAGTCAGTTAGGAGGAGGGAGGGGAGGGAGCAGAACAGGTGAAGCAACAGTCAGTCAGGAGGAGGGAGGGGAGGGAGAAGAACAGGTGCAGCAAAGTCAGTCAGGAGCAGGGAGGGAAGGCTGGTACCCAGTCACTTTCTCCTTTTCAAGACCCCTGAGAATAAATTGGGACAGCTGTCTTTCAGGGTGGTGTCTCCTCAGTAAATTTCTCTGGAAACTTCTCCACAGACACACCCTCTCCTCTCTTTCTGTGGTGATTCTAAATCTAGCCAAGGTGTTAATGAAGATTAACATGACATACCAGCAATAAAATACAGTATTATTCCTCTACCCATATGCAGCAGGTGACTGTTTAGAAGAATCTTTTTGTTTTTAATTTTATTTATTTTTGTATGTGTATGAATGCACTGTCTGCATGTAGGTCTGTGCACCCGAAACGTGCAATGCCTCGGAGGTCAGAAGAGGGTGTCGTCGGATTCCCCTGGAACCGGAGTTCTCCTGGAATTGGAGTTACAGACGGTTCTTAGCCGCCATGTGGGTGCTGGGGATCGAACCCGGGTCCTCTGCAAGAGCAGTTGGTGCTCTTAACCGCTAGGCTATCTCTCCAGCCCCTAGAAGAATCTTGAAAAAAGTTTTAATAATTGAAGAGAACAGGTAATAATTGTATGTGGAAGTAGGGGACAATAGAATATAAGGCTTTCCATTGTAAATATGGTTTCATTTATTACAAAAGTGACTGTGTTGAAAATACTTGTTATGTGCATATAGATAGTAATAAATAATTTTTTTTATTTTTTAAGAACTTTTAAACATTTTTCTCAAATGTTTCATTTTCAACTTAGAACAAGGACCACTGAGAAGGTTTTGTGATCTGAAGATGTGTCTAGGCAGGAAGAGCAGAGGACAAGAAGACATACCTCCCTGCAAGCCTGCAGCATAGCTTGCTTTGTTCTTTTCAAAACACACAATTGTCTTTTGTCTTTAGATACAGGTCAGGTGGTTTCCATCTAAATATAGACTTCGGTCTTTTTTTTTTTTTTCAGAATGGTGGCTACTCCTTGGCTGAAATAATTCTACTGTCATAAAAACATTTTTGAAGATTACCTGATATTCAATTGCTCTCTGAAACAGCCCCATCAATAAAAAGAAAGACATTTGAAAAAAAATGGGGATTTTAAACATGCTAATCAGTGGAGAATGTGAACATGCACACATACAGCTTTTCGCTTTCAAAAACTTGAGATGTTCCCTTTCTGTCTCTATGCTGCTCCAAGTTCCCAAGTGAATGCCTTATTTTGAAAGCCTTTGCAGTAATTGCTGAGGTTTGCTCCCTACTTGAAGGGTGCATTTGGCAGCACTTGGCAGAACACCTGTTCACTGCACATCCATGTTCTAAGAGCCACTCTCCAGGGGAAGTGATTTCAGGCTGTGCTTCTCAGTAGGAGGCTTCCTGGTAAGAACTCTTTGAAAAATCTCTGGCATTCAGTGGCAGGCACTCTTATGTTGATGATGTTGTTATTGTTTTTATTTTAGTGCCATCTTCCTCCATTAGTGCTTCCTGAAGTCAAACAGAGATTCAGATCCACATAGCCCTTTTCATCAACTCAACCTAGTCAGGAGCTTCTTCTTATTTCTGACTCTGAAAATGCTTAGGAAGAAAAGGCCCCACAGCATATGGCACTTTTTTGTCTGTCTCACCCTTTTAGGGGGAAAATCCTTTTCCCTAAGAGATAATTAAATTCAGTGTAACTCCAAATTTTATTTGGACATCACCACCTCCCAGCTCTAATCAGCTATGTCAGTCTCTAACTCTCTGAGGCTCAGCCACCCTCTTGTCTGTGTCCTCTGTAGTATTCAGGAACTTCAGTTTTCTTGTCCCTTCTCCCTGAGGCCAGAATCACAGATGATCTTTACTTTCTGATCAACATGGAAGCCTTTCATTATCCTATGACCATACGAAGAAACAAGGGCTCTTTTCTGTTGAGGTGATGATGCTGTGATGGTGGTGGTACTGATGGTGAAGAAGATGCCCCTGAAACTCCAGTACCACAGTAGATCCAGTTGAATAATTCAGAAATATTATCACATTAAAGATATAAGACAATACCATTAAGCAAAACACTTTCTTGGTAATCCTGCAGGCAAGGAACTTGGAGTTCAGTGGTCACTCAGTATCTCCTACTGACGAAGCAACAGTAACAAACAAACCTTGAAGGCTCAGTCTTAATTTATATTAGGTGAGCTCCGAAAGTTTTTCCGTTGAGGGCCATGCTTGTTGTGTGTATGAGGAGAACCTGGACTCTATGCATGATATGCACTGAAGGACCCGGGGCAGATGACTGCACTGTCACTAACACAGGGTACAGAAATCAGTAGGTATCTGCAGACTTAGAGAGCATATGCCCAAGTATGACTCACTTTGCATGTCTAAGTTCCATGTCATATCATGTGAAAATGAACAGATACCTAGGAGGAGCACTTAATTAAATTCTGTTTTTTGTTTACCTCTGTTCTCCAGAAGAAACTGGTTTCAGTAATATTTTCAAAAGATTGTCCTCAAAAATTATTCTATTACTTTATTATGTAATTTTCCAGACTTAAGGTTAAGATATATTTTATTTTAATTATAAAATTGAAGATTGATTGACCTGCATTAAGTGAGATCTGGTGTTGGATTATGCCTATGGTAAACACTGAACTATCAATTTCCTCACAACAACAACAACAACAATACTAAGATTTAACTCACAGCTGTAAAATGAGATTAGAGTTACTTAATAAGCATTGAAACATCTGATATGAGTCTGACATATGGTAGCTACACAGACTCCTCGCATGTGGTAGCTACATAGGCTTCTGGTATGTGGTAGGCACAAGGGCTCTTGGGACACATGGTCCTGACATGCAATAGCACACATGCTGCTAATAGGCTCAGAACATTCTCACCTTAGTCATTCTTTTATTGTGGTGGTGGACTGCATGTAGCAGGTACTCAACTCTGCCCAAGCTTTATCCACAAAGTATAGTATATTTTAAGGCTTAGTGAATTGTTTAGATTAGTTAAATTTAGGTGTAGGTTTTGGTGAAAATGGTAACACAATTGAACTAACTGGGAATATAAAATGTTAATTGATTTATTTATAATTTGTATTGGGTTAAGGTACACAAATGGCCTCTATATTTTTCTGAATTATACAATATCACATTTTAACACTTTCTTTTACTTATAAGACAATTTAAAGGAACTAAGCTTAAATTTCCTTCCCAAATAAGTAGCATACAGTCAATGAGAAACAGTTTGGGTAAATTTAATGAAAGCTTGTGCCTTGGCTCCTGTTTATGGGTATGTGTAATACAACTTAGGCATCTATAGTTCAAAACATAAAAACCTAAAAAAAAGTCTCAGGATCTGTATGACCAACGCTAAGTATTTATTCATCCACAGTAAAATTTAGCTCTTCTTATTTACTTAAACCCTATAAACCTAAAACATATGTTATACAATGTATAATGTTTTATATAGATTATAATATCATATATAAATTGACGTGTCATGAAACCTAATTATATAGATAATATATATCTATATAAAATCATATATATAAATATATAACTAGTTTATTACTAAGAAGCCTTAACAGGGACAAGTGTATCACATCCTTGTCCCCCCAAAGGTCAGGACAGCATGGAAAAAGCGGGAAGATAGGTGGGTGCTCGGGACCACTGGCCTGGTGGTGGGCATGGCATGGTCCTGGTTCTTAGCTCCCAGTTAGCACAGAAGCCCTGCTGAAATGTTATCTATTGTTTCTATCATGAAGTGGGGGAGGGGTTCATGGGGCCCCGCCCCTCCCTGGCTAAAGATTGTTGGAGAGAGGCATTTTCTTCAGTGGCATAGCTGTTCCTGTGAGTAACCCTAATAATACTTACCTGGTTCATTAAGCTGGACTTATATGGAATCCATTACTTAGGCTGTCAATGCTTCCTTCTCTGAGTGAACAGAAACTGATTTGTCGCCCCAGGGAAGGTTCACACATTTTTTTTATTTGTTTATTTTCTTTTTTTAAAGGGATTCTACAAGAGAAGAGCACAGTGGTTTTCAGATCACATTAACACATTGCTCAGTTTGCCATAACAATTAGGTAATTGTGCTAGCATCCACAGATGTTTTTTTCTGGGACTGTGTTACTCTATTCACTCAGTCATGATTCTTCTAGCTCCACCATTTGCTGAAAGTTCGGATGTATCTTTTTTTACTGCTGCATAGAAACTCCATTGTGAGATGTACCACATTTCTCTCCACCACTCAGTTGAGGGCAATTGGGTTCCAGCTCCTTGCTATTGTGAAAAGAGCTGGAATAAACAGACTGTGCATTATCTCTGGTGGGAGTCTTGAGGTACAGGCACAGGAGTGGTATGGTGGGGTCGAGGTGGCAAGTTCATTCAAGTCTTCCAAGGGTTCTCCACACTGCTTTCCATAGGGCTGTACGAGTTTACATCCCACTACAGTGGATAGAGTGTTCCCCTTTCCCCACAACATCTCCAGCACTTGGTATCATTTGTTTTTCTTGATTTTCCAGTCTATTGGAGTGAGATGATATCTTAAAGTGGTTTTGATTTGCATTTCCTAATATTAGGGATTTGAAAATTTTTAAGATGTTTCTCAGCCATCTTTAATTCCTCACTGTGAAGTCCCTCTTCAGCTCTTGCTCATCTTTTGAGTGGGTCATTGTTTTTCTTTCTTCTTTGTTTTTTTTGATAGATATATATATATATATATATAGATATATATATATATCAAGACTTATCAAATTAGACCAGTGTCCAACACC
This sequence comes from Rhizomys pruinosus, assembly GCA_009823505.1. Classification (NCBI taxonomy): domain Eukaryota; kingdom Metazoa; phylum Chordata; class Mammalia; order Rodentia; family Spalacidae; genus Rhizomys; species Rhizomys pruinosus. Next base: position 4,533,978 of record VZQC01007402.1, on the reverse strand, counting down.
CTACCACCCCAACCACCAGAGCTCATGTATTCTGCACAACATCGCTTTTCATCTCTTTTCTCAGTCTTTCGCAAAATTCTATCATGTGTAAAGTTTGACTGTTTTGAGCGGAAGTTCACCATTTCACGTTCAGTTCTTTGATGGGTATCCTTTCGTGTTTGTTGTTGGTTTGTTGTCTCAATATGCAATCACGCCCAACTGCTTGGACAAAAGCTAAGGGGCCGTGCAAGAAAAAAATACTTTAACGGACTTAGGATATGCGCATAGCATCCACAGAATGAGGGATACCAATTCATCATTTGTTTTCTGGACTGTCCTGATGAGTTAATGCCCTTACATGAGGGGACACCATTGAACTTGATCTTCTTCCTATGGTGTTAGGGGAGAGAAAACTATTTCTTCACATAAGGAGAAGAGCCATACCCAATATCTAAACTTTCTGGCAACCTGGTGTCAGACCTCCCACTCTGTGGAACATGAGTACCAGTTGTTTAAGCTGGACATGAAACAGATTTTGCTATCTCTGCAAGAGCCAAATATGTTACCATTTAATATGACATTTTGAACCACAGAAATAAAAGTTCCCTATGCAGTCAACATCTTGTTCTTTTATATGTTAGTGCACAATTAATCTATGCACATACCTACTAGCCATAAATATACACACAATTAAGAAGTCATTATCTATGTACAGAACACTGGGTGAATCAATTAAGTGAATCCCTTAGAATTACAGAAGCTCCTTTTAAGGAGAAGTTTATGAACATTTGGGACCCAATAGATACATGGTTACTTACAAATTTAATTCATCTTAACCTAGTAAAATTTTATGATCAGAGATAATGACATGGTCCATAGTCATAATCAAAACCCTACACCTTCTATGCCCTAGATGGAGTCATATGCTAGCATTGGCATAAATGGTATGTTAACTCTATTTTCATAAACGGTCCAGATAACTTGTGACTATTACCCTCATTAAGCATCTTAATATATCTGCTGGAAATTTTAATGGAATCTGTTTGTAGTTAGGAACCCTCAAATTAAGCCTCTTCTTCTTTCCATTTCTTTTAAAGCAAATTGAAATTTTCTTCTCCCCAGGACCATGACTCAATTGAGAGGGCAGCTTTCAAAACCTTTTGGAAACAGGTATTATCAGATGTGTCCTGTCTACAACAGTCACAGCCTTATAATATATAATGTCTTCCTTCTTCCAAATTCCTGGTAAGAGAGAGATGCTGCTCTGTGCATGGTTCCTGCAAAGTCACTGTGAATCAGCAGAGGGATAAGTCTTGTGTGAAGCTCACTCCACTGCTATCCAGATAAGATCCACTGCCCTGAGGCATGCCACCCCCAGGGGTAGGCTGGTCTCACAGTGCTGGGCTAAGGGGACAGTGTTGGCTGAAGATACTTGTTCAACTTCTGGCTTTTGTTGGAGGTCTTCAGTTCTCTATCAGTCTATAGTTGCATAATGAGTGAAGTACACATTAAGAGTAAAGAAATGAAGCAGGCTTTCACAGCATGCTTCATGCACTGATGACAGGGCACTCTACTATGCAAAGGGTTAGGGGTAGTCTTCCTGAGAGGTTTCAGAGCAGAAAAGGATTGAGACAGCCTTCAGCCTCCAATACAGGGGAAAGGGGTTGGGATTGCGTCCCTAATGTGATAGAGAGAGGATTTTATTTTATTCTCTTCCTATTCTTGTTTCAAAAGTGGAAGAACTAAAGAAAAAATCAAGAATGATGAAGAGATGTCCATGTTTATGTTCTGGCTTGAAGGAGAGACATACCTTCTTATGGTAATACAGGGTTACTCATGAATACATCCGTGCATGGTGTGTTTGTGTGGTGTGTGTGTGTGTGTGTGTGTGTGAAAGGCCCTTGGCTCCTTATAGTCTCATTTTCACCCCATCATGAAGCTACCCAGTGTGAGAAGACAGTCTGAATCCCCAAATTGGTGGTTTGAGGAGCAGCTTCTATGTAATTGGTCATGCTTCAGCATATATATCTTAACTCTTTAATATTCTTAATTTCTACTTTAAAGTAGTCAAGTGTATTCTCTGACCCATTGGTAACCAAGTAAGAATGTGGCATGTAAACTAGGGGCCAACATTTTTGTCTGTACAGGCAGAAAAGGAGGATATTTAGATGTGAATAGAGTTTATTTCAGATACTGTTCTCATTTTTCCAACAATATAGCTCCAGAAAGAATTAAAGAAAAACAGAATTAAAGCTGCTTGTGGTGGCACACACATTAATTCCAGAACAAGGGGGCTGAGGCAGGCAGAGCTCTGTGTGATGGAAGTCAGCCGGGTCTACATAGGGAGTTCCATGCTAGCTGGAGCTATAGCTGGGCCTGTCTCAGATTTTTAAAAAAAATAAATAAATAAAAGAAATAGGATTATTGGCTCCCAGTTTGCAGGAGCACTGGAGCTAGTGAAGAGGACGGGAGGCAGCAGAATGGGTTCAGCAACAGTCGGAGGGGGAGGGGAGGGAGCAGAACAGGTGCAGCAACAGTCAGTCAGGAACAATGAGGGGAGGCTGCAGAACTGGTGCAGCAACAGTCAGTCAGGAGGACCAGGAGGATGGAGGGGAGGCTGCAGAACAGGTGCAGCAACAGTCAATCAGGAGGAGGGAGGGGAAGGAGCAGAACAGGTGCAGCAGCAGTCAGTCAGGAGGAGAGAGGGGAGGGAGCAGAATAGGTGCAAGCAACAGTCAGTCAGGAACAATAAGGGGAGGGAGCAGAACAGGTGCAGCAACAGTCAGTCAGGAACAATGAGGGGAGGCTGCAGAACAGGTGCAGCAACAGTCAGTTAGGAGGAGGGAGGGGAGGGAAGAAAAAAAAAAGGAAGAACACAGAGGGAGGGAGGGGAGGGAGAAGACAGGTGCAGCAAAGTCAGTCAGGAGCAGGGAGGGAAGGCTGGTACCCAGTCACTTTCTCCTTTTCAAGACCCCTGAGAATAAATTGGGACAGCTGTCTTTCAGGGTGGTGTCTCCTCAGTAAATTTCTCTGGAAACTTCTCCACAGACACACCCTCTCCTCTCTTTCTGTGGTGATTCTAAATCTAGCCAAGGTGTTAATGAAGATTAACATGACATACCAGCAATAAAATACAGTATTATTCCTCTACCCATATGCAGCAGGTGACTGTTTAGAAGAATCTTTTTGTTTTTAATTTATTTATTTTTGTATGTGTATGATGCACTGTCGCATGTAGGTCTGTGCACCCGAACGTGCAATGCCTCGGGGGTCAGAAGAGGGTGTCGTCGGATTCCCCTGGAACCGGAGTTCTCTGGAATTGGAGTTACAGACGGTTCTTAAGCCCCCATGTGGGTGCTGGGGATCGAACCCGGGTCCTCTGCAAGAGCAGTTGGTGCTCTTAACCGCTAGGCTATCTCCAGCCCCTAGAAGAAATCTTGAAAAAAGTTTTAATAATTGAAGAGAACAGGTAATAATTGTATGTGGAAGTAGGGGACAATAGAATATAAGGCTTTCCATTGTAAATATGGTTTCATTTATTACAAAAGTGATGTGTTGGAAAATACTTGTTATGTGCATATAGAAAGTAATAAATAATTTTTTTTTATTTTTTTAAGAACTTTTAAAACATTTTTTCTAAATGTTCTAAACAAGAACAAGCACATGAAGAAGGTTTTGTGATCTGAAGATGTGTCTAGGCAGGAAGAGCACCGACCGCTCTTACAGAGGACCCGGGTTCGATCCCCAGCACCCACATGGCGGCTGAGAACCGTCTGAAGCTCCAATTCCAGGAGAACTCCAGTTCCAGGGGAATCCGAGACCCTCTTCTGAACTCCGCGGCGTTGCACGACACGGGTGCACAGACTTGCATACAGACAGTACATTCATACACATACAGAAATAAATAAAATTAATAAAAAAAAATTAAAAAGAAAAAACACTGAATGAATATATCTCCAGGACTCAGCAGATCAACACATGGTGAATATGTCTACAGCAATGAAAATAGTCTGGATTTGTATAATATTCAATAAATTAATAAACAATTTTGCTGCTGCCTGTAGAACTTCTCCTAAGTAGGAAGCACCGAGCTAAGAGCCGCAGGAGGTGGTCTACTTGGGAATACAAAGGAGTAACATGGGAAAGGATAAACTCCAGACCACAAAATTTTCCAGTGACAGAGAAGAGAAGTTACAGGATATTTTCAGGTGCCACGCAAATGATGATGCAGAGAAGAAAGTCACTGCAGGTTTGGTACAGTAGAATGCAAATGTATAAGCCCCCTCTGCACCAATCTCTGACAGCAATTCTACCCTGGAGAAGACTGACAGTGTCTAGAAAAGATATCATCAACAAACACTAGGTACCCAATATGTCAAACAACGCAACATTGGACAAAATTCCTTTGGTGTTCAGTTATTTTTGTTTAATTATTTAAAAAGATGAACTTTTTTGAGAATTTCATACATGCACACAGTGAAATATGTCACACCCACGTTTCCACTCTAACTGCTGCTGCATCCCCCTGCAAATATTATACCCTTCCAATCTCATATTGTTTTATTTTCCTGGTAACCAAGGAGGTCTGGTTAGTGCTTCCCATATAAGCATTGTACTGGGCCATCCTAAGGAGCAGGAGAAAATTCCAGCTGCCAGATCCTCAAAATGAATGATCCTCTCGCCCTAGCACCAATCCACTTCCTGGAGACTGTCTAGCCCATCTGTGTGGGGATTTTGAATGGCTTGATCATATTTTGGCTTGATTTTTGATCAGGTATCTGTAGTTGTTGTGAGTTTATGAGTGGATTAGCCAGATCCTGTCTAAAAGACAACAGTTTACAACACTGGACCCCAGTCTACTGCTTTTGCATTCTCTCTCCTCTTCTGAAATGCTTTCCTGAGCCTTGGCCTGGTAAGGGTTAATGTACATCTCTTATTATGGTTTTAGTGATATTTCCTGGTGTTTCCTATTGTAATTATAAAATAGAAAGTCAAAGCCACTAAAAGTCTAGACCTGTTGGGTACTGATTAGGATTCATGCTTCTAGACTACTGACACCTCAATGACACCATCATTAGCACTGTCTCTAAAGCCTCAGGTCATCCTCAATCCCTGATTGGCTAAGACCCAGAGTAGGATGTGCCTGTGTGCATTGGGTGCTCTGCAAGAAGATGGAATCCAGTTCTTACAGAGCCCATTTCTGTTACTGTAAGGAATCCAGTTCTTACAGAGCCCATTTCTGTTACTGTAAGGTTTGCCTCCAACTCTGCTGACAGTCTTCTCAGAGACTCTGATTTTTATGCCTAAGTACTTGGGCCAAATCCATTATTGTTCCTTGCCTTCTTAGGGCCTTGCACATGGTATACAAAGACTGTACACCTGTGCTATATCTCTAATACTTGTATTTAGGTTTTTTTTTTTTTTTTTTTTTTTTTTTTTTTTAGAACGGGTCTTTCCCTTTTTTCCACAGGAGACTTTGATCTCGTGGCACTGCGACACATAAGTTGATCATTTTGCCTCAGCCTCCTGATAGCTAAGATTGCAGAACTATGATGCCAGGCCCAGCTTCAAGTTGGCATTTCCTGACTTGCATTATTGACTCATTCATAATGGGCTACTGTGCTTTTCTCAAAAGTATTTACGTTCTCACAGTCTCTAAGCCTACAGATTGTTTTTGCCTTTCCTTTCCATAAAGTATATTGTTGTTTTCAAACTCATAGAACCCCGCAGTATTAAGGGCAATTATAGAATCTGATTTGGAGCCTTTGTCTAATCAATGCCTCCTGAATAATTGATACAAAAATTGACTTGCATGTTTTGACTCCCAGAACAATCTAGCCTTCTATCTTACAAGTAACCAGTTCTGTTCTCTGCTTGGATTTTCTTTTGATGATATATCATTCTGATTCTTCCCAAGGAGCTGTATCTTTGTTCAGGAAATAACATCACCTTTCCATCTGGATGTTTATAGAAAAACTCCATGTGTAAAGCATATGGAGATGTAGCCATACACTTTTCTAAAAAAGGTTCAAGGATAGATCAGATGAACATTCATGGGTATACAGTGGATCCATTGGCATACCAGAAACGCTACCTCATCTACTTTAGAGAAGGTAACATTTTCTCTCAAACATTGTTCAGACAGCAATGAATTCAGGCCTATTGGCTATACACTGTAAGAAAGAGGCTGTGTCCCCTTTCTGGGTTCAGACATTTAATAGGGAATTACAGAAGGCAGTATATACACTGTAGAGGACAATGAAAATGAGTCATCCAGTATGGAGGATTTAAATGAAATATACTCAGTCTCAAAAATTCTCCCTCATCAGGCCAGCTTTTCCAGCAGATCTCCTCATTGGTCCCGTTTCATCTCTTCCTCTTCTGTTCTGCTACTAAGGGGCCAGTCTGCCCATTGATTCTTTTTCTGTTTGTCATAAACTACCCACCCATCCCACCGAGGGCAGCACAATTGGAAAACAAATGATAAACATGTCATGTAATGAGAGAAAATAATTCTCCAACTAACCAACAATGAAGGCAGCACCTTCCTAAGCGGTGTCATAACTGAATAGAATCTGCTCCATTCAGTTTCTTTGCTTTCTTTTTTTTTTTTTTTTTAATTTATAGTAAAATGTGTATTTCACAAAACCAAAGACCTCAAAGGTCAAGATTTCACAGTGTCACTCTTCCCAGTATCTGAGTACATGAACACAAGACAGAGCCCCAAAATACAGCTTGTACTCATTTATTATCACTTATAGCTAAAATGAAAAAAAAAAAAAAAACTGAGAGAAAGAAGCAAGACAAGTATGGCAGAATGCATGAATCTGGGATCGGAGTGGGGTGGGGGGGAGGCGAAAGGGAAATTAAGCCTGAACTGAATTTCTGGAAAAAAATTGTTATGAAATGCACAAAGCATCAATAAAAAATAATTTAAAAAAAAAAAAAAAAAAAAAAAAAAAAAAAAAATAAATTCGAACAAAAATTTAAAAAAAAAAAAAAAAAAAAAAAAAAGAAATGAAAAAAACGAATTATGTGGTATCCAGGATATGAGAGATTCCCAGAGAGATGTCCCTTCTCTTAATGAGAAATCACAGAGAAGGCTGCCACCGCTTGCCCGGACGCCTGGGCTTATCAGCAGGTCTCGGAGTTTAGGCTCCAAGATATTGAGTGGAGATTATAAGCCAGATGGGCCACGGATTCCGTCAAGCCTTCTTGGCAGCTGCTCTCATTACAAAAGCCAGCGAGCCTTTTCCAAAAATAAGAATGTGAAGCAAATTGGGCTTATAGACCCTTATAATGCAATTGCACGCAGAGATAGGGGCCTGAGCGGGCAGGCAGAAATATTATTGATGGCTGGTGAAAACAGGGAATAAGATGTTATTAAGGCAACTCAGAGATAGATATCGATAGCTAATATAAAGCCTTTATTGGTTTACGGGCTCTAGGAAAAAAGGTTCGCAGCTCCGACCCTTCACTTTGCTTTTAATTTCACTGGAGGTGCAAAGTTTATGAATAAAACATATCTTCACTCCTGATTCATTCTGATATCAGTACTTTCTCTGTCTCTTGTTCACCAGAAGAGCTGTACAGCATGGATGGCAGAAGCTCTTCCTGAGAAAGAGAATTTCTGTGTCAGAAGTTGGATCATTTTCTAGAAACAATGAAACACAAGGAAAATAATAAATTGCATTTAAAGGAAAAATTTTGGAACAAAATATCAAGATGTGCTGATAATATAAATTCCCCCCAAAATCTCAAGTGATGGAGTGTGGAAATAGCACGGTTCCTACTCATCAATTGTGAACAGCAGGGATCGTCAGCAAAGATACAAGGACTCAAACTTGGGCTTAATCAAAACACGATTTTAAAATGGGGTTCAAGCAGAAGTGTTATCAGCTTCCCAAATGTTCAGACTCTTAGTGGGGCTAAGTCTCAGTTTGCATTGGCCAGGCATTCATCACATCAGGGATCATCTTCTTCAGGTTTTTCCATTCTGAAATTTAAATAGCTAAAATGCAAATAAAACTGACTAAAGGAAACTCCAGCTTTACCTGTCTAAAACATTGTGCTTCAGTCCTATGTAGTGGCCTATAGTGTAGCTCAAAATTAGCTTAGATTTAGGTCCAAAGTGACCCCCTTCTTCTTCCCTCATGCATCCCACAGAAATGTAGAAAGCATGAGGAGCCATGCTCAGTGATGTCTGTAAAGGAATCCCCAGTTCAGACAGCCAGAACAGCCATCTCTAAGTGTGTGCTCCAGATACAACCAAATATTGCTCAAATATATTTGGGAAAATCTACATCTGTAATAAATAGGTATAAATATTTATTCACTTTTATGGCTCACTGAAGATTATAGTTTAACAAGTTTTTATAGAGCATTTATGTTGCATCTGGTATTATGAATATCCTGGGGCTGATTTTCACTCAGTTGGCCACAAGTGTAGGATACAGACGGCACCTGTGGTTATGAACAAGAGGCTTTCTGTCTGCAGATTTGGGGGTGTCTAGGGCCATGGAACCATCTCTCCACATCGTGGAGACTAACTGTAGGAGGGTGCTTCCATCTTGCCTACACAGATGGCTCCTTCCCTACTGAGGCTGCTTCTTCATTTCACAGACTCCTAACAAACAAACTTGGTGTACACTTGTGCTGCCTTGTGGCCTACCTGACTTTCATACATAGGGAGTGTAAACCCTCAGTATGGCTGTGCATGTGAACAGGTGGTCATTTGGTGTGCATGTGTGTGTGTGTGCATGTGTGTAGGCATGTGTGTGTGTGACCACCTGAGTTCTACTTTCAAGAAATATCAGTACACAGTGTATTATTAGAACCTGTGGCCATTGCATGATACAGAAGCTGTGTTCTCAGACCAATGCCTTCCCATTTCCACACTACCTTCCCTGATGGTGTCATTTTACCCTTTGATAAGAATTCAACAGTTTTAGATTCCACACATTAGTGATTTCAAGGAACTTTGTTTTTCTGTGGTTAGGTTACTTCACTTACCCTGCTCACCACCAGATTTATGCACACTATCACGAATACTGATTACTGTTTTCTAAGACTGAAGAATTTTTACATAGACAGAAATAAAGATGATAGATACACACACATGAACAAATATATAAACACATTGAACTTGACCACATCTCACATTTTATCTCCTCCTCTGTCAATAATCATAACATCTTCCCATGTGGAGGTGAGAATTCACTATCTTATTTCCTCTGGATGAAGACCCAGACCCTGAGTGCTGTTCTATACAGTAGTTCTATTTCAAAGAAATGCCATGTTTTCAGTGTATACATTTTCACCAACAATGATGGTGTGCAAAAGTTCCTATGTGCACACCATCAACAGCACATTATTTTAAGGGTTTTTCAGAATGGTCTCCTAACAATTCAAATGAGATAACTCGTCATGATTTGATTTACAAATTTAGTGATGAGTGATGTTGATGAATATCTCATGAAACTGTTCTTTGTATGCTTCATTTGGAAAAATCCCTATTCAAAACTTTGCTTATACCCATTTCTGTTGTTGGTTTTGAATGAAGTGGGGGCTTTTTTTGGCTTAGCATTTTTAAAATATTTTTACTGAAGTTTTGCACATTTCCTATATTATTTAGACTCATTTCCCTTTCCATGTCCTCCACCCCACCCAATTTCATGCATCGGCCATACATGTCTTGTATCTTTTCCTGAGACTTTTAAAATTTTTTCAAAGCAGATGATTATTATATTGAGGAGAACTTTACTGTTTCAGTCGGTTCTTTGTTCCACTACTTTTGTTATGGTTATTCCCTCCAATTTGTATTGTTTCAACATACGCATATATTATATAAGTATAGTATTATAATATATATTATATATATTTGTGTATATGTCACACCTTTACTACCATTATGTCATCTGAAAACAAAGTGTATGTTATTTCCAAATCATATTTCAGGACTCACATTTTTTCCTTTTAATTTTATATTAGTCTAAAATATGCATACATACCTCTCACTCATATACCAAAGTTACAGAGTCTGAAAATAAGTGATAGGTTAATTCTAGAGCCTGTTAAGGTATTCAGATTAATTCTAGAGCCTGTTAAAGTATTCACATTATAAGAAAAAAGTTGCTTTCAGATAAAAATATAGGATTAACATTGTTCAGTTTGTGTTACAACTAGGTACTTGGTGTTAGCATCCACAAATGAGGGATGCCATTCATCATTTGTTTTGTTATGTTTTGTTTTGTTTTCAGGGACTGTGTTACTTCACTTAGCATAATACCTTCTGGTTCAGTCCATTTACCTGCAAAGTACATGATGTCATTTTTCTTTACTGCTACATAGAACTCCATTGTGTAGCACACTTTATCCACTCATTGGGAGGGCACTTGGGTTTGTTTTGCTATTCTGAAGAGAGCTGCAATAAACAAACTACTCAAAAAAACAAAGAACCAAGAAAGCAAATGACTCACCCAAAAGATGGAGTAAAGAGCTGAACAGAGACTTCACAAGTGAGGAAACAAAGATTGCTGAGAAACATCTTAAAAAGTGTTCAACATCACTAACAATGAAGGAAATGCAAATTAAAATCACTTTAAGATATCATCTCACTCCAAAAAAACTGGCTAGGATCAAGCAAACAAATGATAACAAATGCTGGAGAGGTTGTAGGGAAAAGGGAGCACTCATCCACTGCTTGTGGGAATGTAAACTTGTACAACCACTATGGAAAGCAGTATGGAGAACCCTTAAAAGACTCAAAATGAGCCTACCACCTGACCCAGTCATACCACTCCTGAGTATACACCCACAAGACTCATCCTACTGCATAGATACAGGATTGTATTTTTAACATTGTTTTTCATATATATTTTCAGTGTGGACTAATCCCAGGACCTGTGTTTTCCAACACATGCTGTCCCACTGAACTACATGTCCACTGTTCTAGTGTGGTTATCTGTTGTATAAAAAAGATTAACCAAATGCAACTTGGGGAGAAAAAAAGGCGTATCTTGCTCACTCATTAAAGTCCATTGTCACAAGAAATCAGAGCAGGAGCCCAAGGCAGGACTCTTAAGGCAGGACCTGAAGCACAAACTATGAAGGAACAGGGATTACTGGCTTGCTCAGTCCTAGCCCACATGCCAGTGGGCTTGTCTGTCCTACATCAAGTAACCATCTAGAAAAATGCCCCAGATAGACATGGCCATAGACAAGTTCCGATGTGATGGGGGGGATTCCTCACCTGAGATTACATCTTCACAGGTATATTTATGTTAGCATCACACTAACCAAAATTAGGCAGATCACCTCTACCAATAATTACACACACACACACACACACACACACACACACACACACACACACACGACCGCACACACACACAAACAAATACAGTATATATTATCTTATTCCAAAGTATGGAAATTCTTTTTCGGGACTTTGCACATCTTTATACTTTTGTTGGCTTTACATGAGCTTCTATGGTTTCTTGTGCTTTTAATATTGTCTCATATATATTTTGTGTACACATTAACCACAGAACCTTTGTGAACTAGTATGATTTAGCCCAATTAGCTACAAAACCCATCTCAGAATCCCTTCTTTTTTAGATGTATCAATCCTTAAAGAATGTATGTTTTGTGATCTTTGTTTGCATTCAATAGATTTCTTTTTCCTCCTCATTATTGTACCCATTGCTATGTGCTTTTTTTTTAATCCACAGATAAGGGATACCATTCATCATTTATTTTTCTGGGACTGTGTTACTTCACTCAGCATGATGTCCTCTAGCTCCAGCCATTTTAATGCAAAGCTCATGGTGTCATCTTTCTTTACTGCTGCATAGAACTCCATTGTGTAGATGTACCACATTTTCTCTATCCACTCATCAGGTGAGGGGCATTTGCATTGGTTCCAGCTCCTTGCTATTGTGAAGAGAGCTGAAATAAACAGACTGTGCATTTATCTTTGTGGTGGGGTGAGTCTTGAGGGTACAGGCATAGGAGTGGTAGGCTGGGTCAGGTGGCAAGTTCATTCCAAGTCTTCCAAGGGTTCTCCACACTGCTTTCCATAGTGGCTGTATGAGTTTACATTCCCACCATCAGTGGATGAGTGTACCTCTTTCCCCACAACCTCTCCAGCACTTGGTATCATTTGTTTTCTTGATCCAAGCCAGTATTATTGGAGTAAGATGATATTTAAAGTGGTTTTGATTTGCATTTCCTTAATAATTAGTGATGTTGAACACTTCTTAAGGTGTTTCTCAGCCATCTCTAATTCGTCACTGGTGAAGTTTCTGTTCAGCTCTTTGCTCCATCTATTGAGTGGGTCATTTGTTTTCTTTCTTCTTTGTATTTTGAGTAGTTTATATATTCTGGAAATCAATGCTTTGTCAGATGTTTCTGCAGTTAAGGTTTCCTCCCACTCTGTGGGATTTCCTTTCTGATTGTTTCTTTTGATGTACAGAAGCTTTTGAGTTTAATGAGGTCCCATTTGTCAATTGTCGTCCTTAATTCTTGCACAGCTGCTGTCTGATTTAAGAAGTCTTTTCCTATGCCTAAGTCTTGTAGTCTGTGGCCAACTTTTTCTTCTATTACCCTCAGAGTTTAGGGTTTCACATTGAGGTCTTTGATCCATCTCGTGTTGACTTTTGTACAGGGCAAGAGGTAGGGGTTTAATTTAATTCTTCTACAAGTGGTGATCCAGTTTTGCCAACACCACTTGCTGAAGATGCTGTCTTTTCTCCATTATGTCTTCTTGGCCCCCTTGTCAAATATGAGATGGCTGAAATTGTATGTGCTCAGGTTTGGATCTTTGGTTTTGTTCCATTGGTCAACAGGTCTGTTTTTGTGCCAGTACCAGGCTGTTTTTATGACTACAGCCCTGTAGTATAGTTTGAAGTCTGGTATCGAGATTCCCCCTGTGTAGCTCTTTTCACTCAGGGTTGTTTTGGCTATTCGGGGTATTTTGTGTTTCCAAATGAATTTAAGGAATTTTTTTCCCAAGCCTGTGAAGAAACTCTTGGGGATTTTGATTGGGATTGTGTTAAATCTATCCAAGGGTTTTCATGGAACGGACATTTTTTACAATTTTAATTTTCCCAATCCATGAGCATGGGAGGTTTTTCCTCTTCTGATGTCTTCTTCAATTTCTTTCTTTCAAGGTTTAACATTTTTGTTGTAGAGATCTTTGGTGTCTTTGGTTAGGTTTGTTCCTGGGTATTTTGTTTTTGAGGCTATTGTGAGTGGGAAGGTCTCTTTGAATTCTTTCTCTGGTTGCTTTTTCTTGTTGTAAAGAAAGGCCATTTATTTTTTAGGTTAATTTTGTATCCTGCCACTTTGCTGAAGCTCTTAATCATTTCTAGGAGTTTTCTGGTGGAGTTTTTAGCATCCCTTAAGTAAACAATCATATCCTCTATTCCAATTAGTATTCCTTTAATTTCCTTTTCTTGCCTTATTGCTCTAGCAAGTGTTTCAAGCACTATATTGCATAGGAGTGGTGACAGAGGGCAGCCTTGCCGAGTTCCTACCTTTAAAGGGAATGTTTCTGTCATTTCCCCATTTAGGATGATATTGGCTGTGGGTTTCCTATATATGGCTTTGATTACATTAAGGAATGATCCCTCCAATCCAATTCGCTCTAGGACTTATTATCTGTCATCTATTTTTAAAATATTTTATTTTTTATTTTATGTGTGTGAGTGTATTACCTGCATATATGTAAGTGTACCTTTGTCCTGCAATGCCTATGGAGGTCGGAAGTGGGCATCAGATCCCTTGCAACTGTGGGTGCTGGGAATCTAACCAGGGTCCTCTGCAAGAGCATTGTTCTTAACAGCTGACCCATCCTTCCACCCCCTGTCATCTATCTATTCTTCAACTTAGTTTTCAGTTTATGACTTTGGACTTCCCTGATCTAATGCACTTCTAAAAATTTTGATGCAGCTGTAAATGAGATTATTTTCTTACTTCTCTCTGTGAGAATATAAAAATGAAACTGATTTTTAAAAGCTGATACCTCAGTATCACCTTAATTTATTTAATTGGCTAGAACTTGCAATGCCCTGACTTTTAAACTTTTTTTTTACAATTTTATACAGACAGGAGCACTGTATTTATCTTATCCCACCTACTGGTCTTCCCCTCCAAATCCTCCTTCAACTGCTACCAATCCCTCACAACTTTGTGTCCTCTTCTTTGATGAATACTGTTATGTACACACACATATTATGTCTATTTTGATATCTGTTCATAGAATTATTAAGTCCATTTAGTGGCCCACATTTCTACATATATTTATGACTGACCATTTGGTATTGGATGACCAGGAACCATGCTTCATGGAAAAGGTGAGGTTGAGCTTTTGTCTCTTGTTCTTGATCCTACAGAAAACTTTTGCCTTTTGGTCACTGAACTCAGTGGAAAATATGACATTTATCCCATTATATAATAATATATATATATATATATATATTATATATTTATATATATATATATATATATATGTATATTTCTTATATTTTTAACTTCTTGGGAAAATTATTTTTAAATAATGAAGTTTTAGTGAAAATTGCCAACCACTTTATGGAAGAGATAATGATATGTTTTTTACATCTCATTCAATTGATATGGGGATTCACATTTATCTACAGATTTTAATATCTTTGCCTTTCGGGAATGGATCTTCCTTGATCAGCTGGGAAATATTTTATTGTGATGTTCAATATGCCTGCTCCTGTTTGGTTGACTCAGCCCATGAAGAACACTGTTCCACTTTCTTTTCAAGAATCATTACTTCTTTGAATTTGACATCTTGGTAATACTGGCTTTGTGAAACTGATTTCTTAAATGCTTGCCCCTCTGTCATATGCTGGAAGAGTTTAAGAAGTACTGATATCGTGTTGGGCATGGCGGTGCATGACTTTAATCCCAGCACCTGGGAGGCAGAGAGAGGCTGGACTCTGTGAGAAAGTCAGGGTGGATAGGAGTTCAAGGTCAGCCAGGGTTACATGGGGACCACTTCCCCCAATAAAGAAGCATTCATAGAGTGTTTATCTCAAATTTTCCTCAGATTATTTTGTAGAAATGATCAGTGAAGCTGAAACTAGGTAGAAATGCATACGATATGTTTTCCAGATAAAGTACAGCTCTGTCCTGGTAGCCAAGTGCCTTCTGGGTAGACAAGGTCTTAGATCAGAAGGAACAAGGTCAGTGTCCCCAGTGTTTCTGTAGCTGTGTTTCCTGATTTTTAAACTGCACCACTGTGCTAAATTATCCATGAGGCTGCTGTTAGATCCTTTCTTACATCACATACTAAAGTGTCAGGCCACCCCCACATTCGCCAAATATGACAATGTCCTCATCACCACCTCCATTACTCTTCCATTGCATGGAGCCTTTATATCTTACTGCGGATATTTTTTTCTTAACTTTTATTGAGATTTTGCACATTTCATACAACATTTCTTCATCAAATTTAGACCCATTCCTCCTTCCAAGCCCCTGACCTCAACAGAAATCAAGAATTCTGCCATACATGTGTCACATCTTTTTTCTCAGTCTTTTAAAATTTTTTGATGCAGACGTTTATTCTTTTGGGCATAAGTTTAATGTTTTGGTCAGTTGTTTGAAGAAGTTGTTTTTGCTGTCATTGTTTCCTTTAATTTTATTTTGCTACAAAATATGAATGTATACACTCCACACATATACTAAAATTACAATGTCTGAAACTAAACTATAGGTTAGTTCCAAAGCATGTTTAGGGATTCATATTTCAACAGTAGAGTTGCATGCAAATAAAAAGAAATATTACTTTACATTCCTAAACTACATAGCAAGATGATGTGTGTTTTAATGTACATTTTATAGTAGAATCAGATAATGTGGTATTATATTTACTAAGAAAGAAAAAAACACAGTTTGCCTACATATAAGGATTTGGTGCTAGGATCCACAAATGAGGGACATCATATGTCATTTCTTTTTCCAGGACTGTGTTGCTTCACTTAGCATAACAGCTTCTAGTTCCATTCATTTACCTGCAAATTTCATGATGTCATCTTTCTTTACAGGGGCATAGAACTCAATTACGTAGATGTACCACATTTTCTTTATCAACTCATAAGGTGAGGGACACTTGGGTGGCTTTCAGCTCTTTCCTACTGTGAAGAGAGCTGCAATAAACATGCCTGCACACGTATCTCTGCCATAGGATGAGACTTGTGGGTGTACAACCGAGTGCTATGACTGGATCAGGGGGTAGACTTTTAAGAGTTCTTGGGGCTGGAGAGATGGTCTAATGGTTAAGAGCACCGACCGCTCTTGCAGAGGACCTGGGTTTGATCCCCTGCACCCACATGGCGGCTGAGAGCCATCTTTAACTCCAGTTCCAGGGGAATCCGACGCCCTCTTCTGACCTCCGCGGCATTGCATGACACGGGTGCACAGACCTGCATGCAGACAGTACATTTATACATATAAACAAAAATAAAAATAAAAATAAAAGAGTTCTTTACACTGTTTTCTATAGGGGTTGCAGGAGTTTGCATTCTCACCAGCAGGCAATGGGTTTTCCTGTTCCCCACAATCTCTCCAGCATTTGGTATCATTCGTTTTCTTGATCACAGCCAGTCTTACCAGCATAAGATGAAATCTTAAAGTTTTTTTTTTTATTTTATTTATTTTTATTTATGTGTATGAGTGTACTGTCTGCATGTAGGTTTGTGCACCCGTGTCGTGCAATGCCGCGGAGGTCAGAAGAGGGTGTCGGATTCCCCTGGAACTGGAGTTCTCCTGGAATTGGAGTTACAGACGGTTCTCAGCCGCCATGTGGGTGCTGGGGATCGAACCCAGGTCCTCGGCAAAAGCAGTCGGTGCTCTTAACCGCTAGGTCATCTCTCCAGCCCCTTAAAGTGGTTTTAGTTTTCACTTCCTTAATTATTAGCAATGCTGAATTCTTTTTAAAATGTTTCTCACTCATCTTTACTCTTTCATTTGTGAAGACTGTTCATCTCTTCACTAAATCTCTTGAGTGGGTCATTTGTTTTCTTTTTATAATATAATAATTTTATTGATGTTTTGTGTATTTCATACACCATTTTTCAGTTCAATTTAGACATAGTCCCCCTTCCCTTCCCTCACCCCACCCTAGTTCATGCATTGTGCCATACACATCTTGCATCTTTCTCTCACTCTTTTTAAAGTTTTTCTCTGCAGAGGTTTATTGTTTTGGGCATAATTTAGCTGTATAAATCTGTTCTTCGACCCAGTACTTATGTTGTTGTGAGTCCCTCGCAATTGTATTGCTCCAAAATATGCCTATATAAACATCATATATATACACCAGAATTATGTCCTTCAGGAATAAACTGTATTTTAACTCCAAAATATGATTGGGAATTCACATTTTCCCTATAATATTATATTACTTTAAAATATGAATATATACCTTCTACCCACATACATTAATTACCATGTCTGAAAATAAGTGGGAAGTTGATTCTAGGGCCCATTAAGAGATTCACATTTTATTTTATTTTATTTTATTCTAAAATATGAATATATACCTTCTACCCATATACATTAATTACAGTGTTTGAAAATAAGTGGGAAGTTGATTCTAGGGCCCATTAAGAGATTCACATTTTATTTTATTTTTATTTTTTTACTTTTAAAAATTATTATTTTTTTAATTTTATTGATGCTTTGTGTATTTCATACATCATTTTCCAATTCAGTTCAGGTATATATCCCCTTCCCTTCCCCCCACCCCACCCCTACCCATCCCAGATCATGCCATTCTGCGCATAACTTTCTGCATCTTTCTCTGTTTTTTGTTTTGTTTGTTTTCATTTTTTTAACAATAAGTGATAATTGTGAGTATAAGCATCCTTCACAGTAAAACTAATTTGCGGGAGTTGTGCCCAAACCACACAGCTCATGGGTCCCACCATCCAGGGGTGGGGGGCTTATTTGTTCAATCAAGTTGATCAAATGAGTGTCCAGTCTATATTGTTGTGTTTCACCTTTCACCCCATTCGCTGCCTTTACATTCTACCGACACCCCCTCTTCCGCAGATTGTTCCCTAGGCTTAGAAAGGGGCACACGGTGATGAGAAGCAAAACAGTCTACTTTCTCTGGAGCTGTTGTCTTGGTCTCTAGTCAATTCTGCCTTGTTTTCTTTCAGTGGGCTGCCAGCTTATGCCTAGGGACAGAGATTATGGGGCTCTGTTAAGGTTGACTAAATCCATTTTCATTTTATATGGTCAAGGAGCCTAAGGGGGCCAGTGAGTGAAACTGTGGAGTTTGAATGAGTGTCCCCAAGGGCTTATAAGTATTCAGACACTTTCTCCCCAGTGGTTGGCACTGTTCTTGAAGGTCTTTTTTATTTTTTTATTTTTTAATTTTATTTTTAAGGGATTCTACAATATAATGACACAGTTGTTTGAAGATAAGATTGATGTACTCAGTATGTCATACAATTAGGTAATTGGTGCCATTTGCAAGTATCTATGTCCAAATTTTGAACAACCCACGGTTCCCATACTCCATGGAGAATTGGTGTATGCACTGGCATGTTGATCAGATTGGGAGTCCAGACTATATTCTGTAGTTTCACGATTCACCCCTATCTCTCTGCAGGCCTTACAATCTGCCACGTCCTCCTCTTCCTTCAGTTTCTTGTTCCCTGGGCTTTGGGAAAGTGGGCACAAGTGGGTGAGAAAGAAAAACAGTCTACTTTCTTTGGAGTTGTCATTTTGGACTCACAGTCTGTTCAGGTTGTTCCCTTCATTGGGTTGACAGCTTTCCAGTGATACCTTTCTTCTCATACTAACAAAGCACAACGGTATTGGATGTACAGGCATTTAAGCAGTACCAATTATTATGTCAAGCTAAGCTGTGAGCATAGACACAGATGCTTGGATGGTATGCTAATCCGAAAACTGTGGTTTCTCTATAAAGGGTGACAAGTTCTTATTGTGGCTTATAACATCTCCTAACCACTAGAGGACATAAGCTTGTGGCATCCACTGTGAGTTATTCCTCCAAGGAGAGAGCTAACATTTTAACAGCACAGTTGCTTTCATATAGAAAGAACTATAAAAATAATGCTGTTTAGCTTGCCTTTCACCTGGGGATTTGGTGTTAGCATCCACAAATGAGGGGCACCATTCCCCATTTGTTATGGGGGGACTGTGTTACTTCATTTAACATAATGGCTTCAAATTCTATTCATTTACCTGCAAAGTTCATGATGTCATCTTTCTTTACTGCTGCATAGAACTCCACTGTGTATATCTACCACATTTTTTGTTACCCACTCTTCAGTTGAAGGGCATTTGTATTGGTTCTAGCTCTTCGCTATTGTGAAGAGAGCTGCAATAAACATAGATGTGCATGTATGTTTGCAGTATTATGAGTCTTGTGGGTATATACCCAAGAGTGGTGGGGCAGGTCAGGTGGTAGGCTCATTTTGAGCTTTTTAAGGGTTCTCCACACTGCTTTCCATAGTGGCTGTATAAGTTTACATTCCCACCAGCAGTGGATGAGTGTTCCTCTTTCTACACATCCTCTCCAGCATTTGGAGTCTTTTGTTTCCTTGATCTTATCCAGTCTTACCAAAGTGATATGGTATCTTAGTGCCAAATAGCACTGGAGGCTTCACCTCTTGGTTTGCCCTGGGGAGTCCGTACAAGTACCCAGCCCTCTGTATATAGATGCCACTGCAGAGACACCGTGTGGACATATGGACAAGGGAATAATGCCCTCTGGAAGTCCTCTGATTAGGACAAGACACTTTCATTTCCAGTACCCACTCTTTGTCCATCCTAGTTGGGTCCAAGCAGTTGCCTGCCCACCCTCTCCCCTGCTGTCATGGGCAACCTCTTCGTCATAATTGTAAGCCTTTTCAAAGGCTCCTCAGCAGAAGATGATCTATGCTATTACAAAAATGCCAAAGAAAAACTGGCCATCCCCTGTATACCTGATTTCAAATCAAATGAAGAGAATTTCTCTCCTCCTCCCAACTCACAAAAATTACCTTCAGATATCCCTACTCAATCAATATACTCTCAGAGGGAGGCCCAGGAGGTTCTCTCCTATCCTGCCCCTTTTTCCCTCACCCTCACACTTGCATGCAGTCCCTGTTAATGTGGGTCCCAATGCTGCCACTCAGCCCTGGATCCCCGCCCGCCTTTCTGACCTATCCCTTATTTGTAAAGCAGCACAGGAAGCTGGCCCCGATTTTCCTGATTTTGAACAGGTTCTCACCCAATGGGCAATTAACCTTCAAACACATTATGATTCATACACCTTGCTTAAAGCAGTCCTTGACCTTGCAACATTCCTTCAACAGAAGGCAATCTGTGATGACATGGCAGAAGGTCAGGCCCACACTAACATACATTATAACATCCCCATAACCTTGTACATGCTTTACTGATCCCATGAGCCAATCACTTATTGGTATCCCTCGGTATTTTGACAAAATTAAAGATATGGCCCTACAAAGCCTTAAGTCCTGCACTCCACAAAAGCCTGACTGTTACTTCTGCAATTTGGTTCAACATGCAGGCAAACATTTTTCTAGTTTTCTCATCAGGGTCACCATGGCTGTTGATCGCTTCACACCCCTTGGACCTGCTAGGGATGCCCTGATCAAAGAGCTTGCCTGGGAAGGCATGAATTCCCACACCTGCAATGCAGTTGCTTCAGTACATAATGAAGACCTTTGTAACTGGGTCATTGCCACCCTTGACCTTAACCCTGCCTCAGCTCCCTTTGAGGTGCTCATTTCCTCTTTACAAACCTTTTCCCATAATAAACACAAATATTCCAAGCTCTCTGTCTGTTGAGGATACGTCAGGAAAGGTCACTGTATGTGATCTTGCCCAAATCCCATTACCAAATCCAAGACTCCTTGCCCCACATGTAGAAGGCTTCCATTGTGCCAAAGATTGCAAATTGACACCCATTACATCCAACAAACATCCCTCAGCCCCATTATTAAACAGAAAACTCTCCACATCTTTTGGACCCTGCCCATTTATGGCTACTCCCCACAAATGACCATCAAGCTCGATGGCTTGCCCATTAAGGCCATTGTGCACACCAGGGCCAATGTAACTATAATCATCTCTAACTACATGGCCTCCTTCTCCAACTAGCAGTTCACATCCAGCCCACCCATTAAAGGCATAGGCAGCCAACCGTCCACCTGACAAACTGTGTGATGTTGTTTTGGGAGGACTATGATGGTAATTCTGGCACCATTAAGCCCCTCATTGCTAACGTCCCCCATACCCTGTGGGGGAGAGACAGTCAGTATGGGAGCTGCTCTTACAACTGACAATGGTACCCTCTTCAAGGATATTGGCAAAGACAAATGTGGATTTTCAGGGAGGAATAACTCCTTCTCTGCTACAGACCACCACCCCCAATTCTAAGGGCCACTCCTCTCCTGACTCCTCCCCTCGAGTGGCGTACCACAGACCCCAGCTGGCTTGAGCAGTGGCCTATCCTCGAACCTAAATTGTTCATTATTAAATCCCTGGTATATGAGCAGCTTCCTATAGGACATAGTGAACCCTCCCTTATCCCCTGTAATACCCCCATCTTTGTCACTAAAAAGAAAACTGGTAAATACAGATCATTATAAGACCACAGAAAAATTAATCTACATATGAAAAAGATGGGCTCCCCTCAAGGGGACTTCCCCACCCCAGTTGCATTCCCCCTGATTGGCATATTGCAGTCATTCACCTGAAGGACTGCTTCTTTAGTATTCCTCTGGATGAACAGGATTGTCTTTATTTTGCCTTCTCTGTCTGGGAACCTAATGTACATAAACTGGCCAAAAGATATCAATGGAAGGTCCTGCCTCAAAGCATGAAAAACAGCCCCAACAAGTGTCAAAATTTAGTGGCCTCTGCCTTCCACATTTCACCCTTGTCCTGTAAACACATACATGACATGGACGACATCCTCCTGGTTCACCCTTCTCCCTCTGAACTTAAGGTTCTCCTAGGTGATTAATTTCTTCTTTACAGTCTCCCAACCTTCATATTTCCCCTGACAAGATACAACTTACATAGCCCTATCAGTCTCTAGGCTTCCATATATCTAAATCTATCAAGCCCCTTAACCCTCACATCCACCTCAAGGACAAGTACTCCCTCAATGATCTCCAAAAACTCTGTGGCAATATCAATTGCCTCAAGCGTTTTCTCTCAATACCCCCTGACAGATTCGAACCCTTGTTCTCCCTTTTAAAATGTGATTCCCCTCTGAAGTAATTGATATCACTCCCCAAGCTAGGTCCATAATCAATGATATCAACATCTACCTATCCACAGACCTATTGTCTATGGACCATTTTCAACCCGATAAACCTGTAGTTGTTCTTGTCCTGGGGAGTCCTTGAGGAAATTTGGCAAAAAGGTCCTCTTTTCTTGCTTAACCCCTCGTGAAGTGACTGACACAAAATTATTCCATTTATTGAAACCCTGCTGCTTGCATTCAAAGGTCGATCCTATTGCAACAGAATCTACCATACTGAGCCTGATAGAATCATTCTGCCACTTTCTGTCTCTAAAATTAATTTCCTATATAGAGCCAGTTCCCTATTTCAAATCCTTATGTGGGGTTACTCTGGTATTCTTGACAACCATTTTCCATGTGATGAGAGATTGCAGGTCCTTCCATTGCTTACTGTTGATTTCCAGTCACAGACCTTCCCTAAATCCCAGCCCATCCCCCATGCTCCCACCACCTTTACAGATGGCAACAAAAACAACTTCGGGTTTATTCTACACTCCGACAATGACCCCATTTGCTTTCTCTGTCCCAATCCTGGATCTGTTCAACTTGGCGAGCTTCTTGTCATCACCCGAGCCCTCTTCTTAGCATAAGACACCCCTTTGAATATTTTCTCTGACAGTCAATATGCAATACAAGCTCTCAAGTCCCTCCCTTTCTCTATCATAAATGCCTCCATTCCCGTTTAGACGTCACTCTGCGTGCTATAGAGGATCTCCTTGAACACCGTGCCTACCCTTGGTTCATTGAACACATTCACTCCCACACAGACCTGCTGGGTGCTATTGCTGAGGGCAATGCTGGGGTGGATTCCCTTATCTTATCTGCCCATCTACAACCCTGGAACAGGCTCCTGCACTCCGTCAGCGTTTCCATCTCTCCCCACGGTCACTTCATCGACTCTACCCCGAGCTGTCTCTCTCTCCCAATGTAAGCACCTTTCCCATTCCTGCACGGCATGCGCCCCCTTTGCCCCCCTGGGCCCCCTCCAGCACTCTGGTGTTAACCCTCGTGGTCTCACCCCCAACTCTTTATGGCAAACGGACCTCACACACATTCCAGCCTTTGGTAAACTTAAATACGTCCATGTAACTGTTGACACTTTCTCCAGGTTTATTTATGCTGTTCCTCTGTCAGGTGAAACAGAGTCCCATGCCATTAAGGCATTGAAAATGGCCATGCTACTCATGGGAGTTCCTTGGGAACTCAAAACTGACAACGGCCCTGAATATACTTCTGGTCCTTACAACGCCTTTCTCTCCTCTTGGAACATTAAACTCTCCATTGGTATTCCATGTAATCCTCAGGGCCTGGCCATCATTGAGCAGTCTTTTGGCTCCATCATGGTACCCTTGAAAAACATTTGGCCCTGTTTGCACATGGACACTTGAGCCCCATAGCAGCTGTAGTTTGCTACAGGAGAAGAAGGGGATCCACCAGGAAGCCTCTGTGATGCCATCGAAAAACGTTCCAGAAAAAGGGAAGCCAAATTTTCCAAAATTTGTGTTTATGGTGACTGTCTTTCCTTGTATCTAAGATTCATGTAGTCATGCTCTTCATGTGTCTAAGGTTTTGTGTGTAAAGTGTTTCTAGTGTCCTCTCAGTCTAAGTCTTTGTGTGTGTTTATCAGTCATTGTAATTGTCTCATGTAGGTTCTGTCAAACAAAGTGGTCACTTTAAGTTTCCATCCTTTATGTGCACAGAATTATTCATTTTGGCATGCCAGACTACATATACACATGCAAACCTCAAAATATGGATATGTAAAAATGTATTTAGAGGCCAAAAAATTGGATACTGCAGATATCTTTTTATTAAACATTTACTAATTCTTTTACACACTCAACTCATCTTGGGCAATTGAATACATGATTGGTCTATTTAAATGATTTTTTGTTATCTAGGTCTGGTCCAAGATGTGGGCTATCCTCAACCCCTTGCCCCTTGTCACAAAAATGTCCTTCTCAGCATTTTTGCCCTCCTCTGCCCCTTCAGCAGATCCTGCTGCACCACCACACATGGCCTCTGTTTTCTTCTCCTCAGGTGTCTGCTTCATTTTTACCCACAGCTAGTAAGGAGTTGTTGAGACCATGGCCCAGGGCCTGACTACTTTCATCAACAAAAGCTCCCATCAAGCCCTTCCTAATGATGTAGCTCAATTTTGGCTCTTTGACATTTATGACTCGTGGGGATAAACCCCATGCCTCCAATCCCACCCTGACAAAATATTCCTAGCCCCTTCCCTCCCTGGCTGGTTAGTCAATGATGGCTAAGATCCTGATAATCAAGACAATCTAAAACAGACACAGTCAAATGTTGGAATGCTAGAGGTGGTGTTCTGGTTTGTCTTTCATTGCTGTGACAAAACACTATGACCAACACCAACTTGGGGAGGAAAGGGTTTATTCAGCTTACATCTCCTGGGTCACAGTTCATCACTTAGGGAGCCCAAGAGAGGAACTCAGGGCAGAAACCTGGAGGCAGGAGCTGAAGCACAGGCCATGGAGGAATGCTGTTCACTGGCTTGCTCCCTTGGCTCATGTCCAGACTGCCTTCTTATATGGTACACATCAACCTGCCCCAGGTGGCATTACTCATAGTGGGCTGGGCACTCCCTCACTGTTCAACCATCAAGACAATACTCCATAGATGTGGCCACAGGCCAATCCAATGGAGCCAATTCTCCAATTGAGGCTCCCTAGACCCAGGTGTGTCAAGTTGACACTAAAGCTATACAGCACAGGTGGGGTCACCAGTGTCTGAGATATGCACTCAGGCTGTCACTCTGTTTGTTGCTCTCTTTAAAAACAAAGGGATGGTAATGTGTAGAGGATTACAGACCTGCACACCAGCATGATTATCACCTGATGAACAGGTCTAAACTGTTCTCAGAAGTTAGCCATGGCAACAGCTGAGTCAGCAATCTGGGCCAATAATCAACACTTGGCACATTCATGGAAGGGCAGAAACAATTATATATCTGTATCTCTCTCTCTCTCTCTCTATATATATATATATATATATATATATATATCCCTATTTTTTCTGATTAAAGAGAGTTTGCAGGAACTCACAATCTGCCTGCTTTTCACCCCACTCTTGGTGTCTGTGTGTTGCATTTGCCTTCTACTCACCTCCATTTCTAGGCCATGACCTGAACTTCTTCTGCTGGACTGGAGGAGTTTACTATAAATCTCCTTTTACAGGGGTTTAAAATTTTTGTTGTAGGTTACTTTGGTATAGACACATATGTTTAGATGATATGTTGATCCACGAACTACATTTTTTCCTGTTAAATATGACTTACTGTGGCTTACGACATCTCCTAACCTGTAGAGGATGTAAGCTTGTGGCATCAGCCATGGGTCATTCCTCCAAGGAGAGAGCCAATAGCCAATTAGATTTGGGATATACAGGCATATGGCTGCCTCTGCTGCACAGTATTTCCAGGCAGGTGAGGTGTAGCTGGTGCTGACGGTGGAGTCTTGCTTGACTCAAGGAGATCCGTATTTGCTTTATTGATTTAGTGGCCCTTGGTAACACTCTCTGGTGTTCCAGAGGCCATCTGTACACTTGCATATGTGGTCTCAATGCATCTTTCCCATGTTAACGTCAGGTCTTCTGCAGCAGGCCCTTATCGCCTCTCTTCTTGCAGGTATCCCAGTTTAGAGGCAAGGAGCCTTTACCTTTTGTGGGGCCTTAGATCCCCTGGCCAACATCTCCCTGGTGGAATAATCCATTACTGATGTCAGAGCTCCTATTGATATATTTTGCTTAAGTGCATAGTTTAAGGACTTTAGCATTATATTTGGTTCTGAACAGAGAATAATCCTTTTCACAGTTGTTATGTCTATTAGTCAATTAAAGAAGGCAGTTTTACCAGTTTTATAAGAGATTATCTCTATAATAGTTGTCTCCAATTTACAGTTGGAGAGCGACCTCATCATCGTCATATTTCTCCTTGTTCTGGGTGGGAGGCAAGAATTCTCTCATATCAAAACCTTTGCAGCACCTAGAAGGTAAGTTTCATTAGGACTCATTATAAATAGTTGTTACATGTAGGGGCCACAGAGGGGTTCGATGTTTATGGCAATCTGAGGCTTTTCTTACTTTTGATGTTCAAATGGGTCAACCTTTCAGTTGGCACTTTCTGGTACATCCTACTCAATGCAAAGCTGTATCTTTTCTTTCTCAGCCGTTAAGTTGGTGATATTTTGTCCTGTTGGAACACACAAATCTTTTCCCATAGTTATGCTGTTTAAGTACCTATATATCTAATTGCTTGTGCTTCATTAGTAGGATCGAAAGGTTATTCCTGGACAGACTGTCAGCTCATGAAAGGAAACAACCAGAATTGACCAGAATCCAAGACAACAGCTCCAGAGAGAGTGGACTGTTCTGCTTCTCATCCACCTGTGCCCCTTTTCTAAGCCCAGGGAATAATCTGCAGAAGAGGGGGCGTGGTAGAATGTAAGGGCTGCAATTGGGGTGAATGGTGAAACTACTGCAATGTAGTCTGGACCCTCATTTGATTAACCTGATTGAACATACAACCCCTCACTCCCCGCAGGCTGTGGGGGTTTGGGCACAACAGCCTGCAAATTGGTTTTACATGAAGGATGCTTCTACTCATGGATTATCACTTATAGCTAAAAAATGGAAAAAAAAAACTGAGAGAGATATGCAGGACAGTCATGGCAGAATGCATGATCTCAGTTGGGGTGGGGGTGGGGGGGAAGGGAAGGGGAGATATGCCTGAACTGAATTGGAAAATGATGTATGAAATGCACAAAGCATCAATAAAAAATGTTAAAAAATAAATAAATAAAAATAAAAAGCCAAAAAAAATTTTTTTGTTGTAGAGATCTTTGGTATCTTTCGTTAGGTTTGTTCCTAGGTATTTTATTATTTTTGGAGCTATTGTAATTGGGAAGGTCTTCTTATATTGCTTCTCCAATTGTACCTACTCAAAAGATGGAGTAAAGTGCCGAACAGAGACTTCACCAGTGAGGAATTAAAGTTGGCTGAGAAACAGAGGCAGGTGGATCTCTGTGAGTTCAAGGCCAGCCTGGTCTACATAGCAAGCTCCAGGCCAGCTGGGACTAAATGGAGACCCTGTATCAAAAAGACCAAAAAAAATTAACATCATTAATAATTAAGGAAATGCAAATTAAAACCACTCTCAGATATCATCTCACTCTGATAGGACTGGCTAGGATCAAGAAAACAAACAACATCAAATGCTGCAGAGGTTGTATGGAAAGGAAACACTCATCCACTGCTGGTGGGAATGTAAATTTGTACAGCCACTGTGGAAAGCAGTGTAGAGAACCCTTAAAAGGCTCAAAATGAGCCTACCACCTGACCCAGTCATACCATTCCTGGGTGTATAACCACAAGATTCATTGTACTGCAAAGATACATGCAAAGCCATGTTTATTGCAGCTCTCTTCACAATAACAATAGCAAAGAACTGGAACCAACCCAAATGCCCCTGGATGACAAAAATGTGGCACATCTACACAATGTAGTACTATTCAGCAGTAAAGAAATATGACATCATGAACTTTGCAGGTAAATGGATGGAATTCAAAGTCATTATGCTAAATGAAGTAACACAGTCCCAGAAAAACAAACGGGGAATGGGGGAATGGTTTCCCTCATTT
The DNA here is from genome assembly GCA_009823505.1 of Rhizomys pruinosus. Classification (NCBI taxonomy): domain Eukaryota; kingdom Metazoa; phylum Chordata; class Mammalia; order Rodentia; family Spalacidae; genus Rhizomys; species Rhizomys pruinosus. The sequence goes on along the minus strand of VZQC01007402.1, from coordinate 4,506,009 downwards.
GTGGATGCTAACACCAAATCCCCAATTGAAAGGCAAGCTGAACAATATTTTTGTTATATTTCTTTCTATCTGAAAGAAACTATGTTTTTATAATGTAAATCTCTTTACAGGCTCTAGAATCGACCCAGCATTTATTTTCAGACTTTGTAATTACTGTATTTGGGTGAAAGGTATTTATTCACATCTTAGAGAAATATAAAATTAAAGGAGGAAACTGTTAATTCCTAAACATAAAATAAAGACTGAAAGATGCAGGACATTTAGGGCAGAATGCATAATATGGGGTGGTGGTCGGGGGAAGGGGAATAGGTCTATGTTGACCTGAAAAATGATGTCTGAAATACACAAAACATCAATAAAAGCATTATATTAAATAAAAAGATGTTTCTCAACCATCTTTACTTCCTCATTTGTGAAGTGTATATTCAGCTCTTTACTCCATCTTTTGTGTGAGTCATTTGTTTTCTTACGTCTTGTTTTTTGAGTAGTTTATATATTCTGGATGTTAATGGTCTGATTTATCACTACTGAAGATTTCCTCCAACTCTGTGAGTTTTCTCTTCACTTCTTTGTTTCTTTCACTATACAGAAGCTTTTGAGTTTGATGAGTTCCTACTTGTCAGATGCTTGCCTTATTTCCTGCAAGGCTGCTATTTGATTTAGAAAGAATTTTCTTATTCCTATGTCTTGTAGATTGCTATGAACATTTTCGTCTATCAACTTCAGAGTATCTGGTTTCATGTTGAGGTTGTTGGTCCATTTGGAGTTGACTTTGTACACAGTGAGAGGTATGAGTTTAAATTTGTTCCTCTATAAATGGTGATCCAGTTTTGCCAGCACCAATTGCTGAAGATGCTATAATTCTTCCAATGAATATTTTTGGCCCCTTTATTGAATATAAATTGGGTGAAATTGTATGAGCTCAAGTTTGGATCTTAAATTCTTTTCCATTGGTCAATGGGTCTGTTTTTGTGCCAGTTCCAGGCTGTCTTTATGATTATAGCCCTGCAATATAGCTTGAAGTCTGGTAAGGTGACCCCCCCCCCCAGTATTGCATTTTTTTGTTCAGGGTTGTTTTAGCTATTCAGGGTCTTTTGTTTTTTTCATATGAATTTAAGGATTTTTTTTCCAAGTCTGTGAAGAAACTCATGGGAATTTTAATTGGGATTGCATTGAGTCTGTATATTAATTTGGGTAAAATGGACATTTCAGTTTATTATTTTTTCCTATCCATGAGCCTGGGAGGTTTTTCCATCTTTTGATGTCATCTTCAATGTCCTTCATCAGGGGTTTAAAATTTTTGTTGTAGAGAACTTTGGCATCTTTGGTTAGGTTGTTCCCAGTTTTTTTTTTTTTTTTTTTTTTTTTTTTTTTTTTTTTTTTTTTTTTTTTTTTTTTTTTTTTTGAGGTTGTTGTGAGTGGGAAGATCTCCTTTTATTATTTCTCCAGTTGCTTATTGTTGGTGTAAAGAAAGGCTAATTATTTTTCTAGGTAAATTTTGTATTCTACCACTTTACTGAAACCCTTAATCTAATCATTTCTAGGAAGTTTCTCATGTAGTTTTTAGTATCCCTCGGGTAAACTACCATATCATCTGCAAAAAGGGATAGTTTGACTTCCTCTTTTCCAATTAGTACTCCTTTAATTTCCCTTTCTTGCTTTATTGCCATAGGAAGAGTTTCAAGCACTATTTTGAAAGAGTGGCAGGATGGGGCAGCCTTGCTGGGTTCTTGCCTTTAAGGGGAATGTTTCTGATATATTTTTTTTTCCATTTAGGATGGTGTTGGCTGTGGGTTTTATTATATATGGCTTTGAATATATTGAGGAATGTTCCCTTCAATCCAATTGCCTCTAGAAATTTAAACATGAAGGAATGCTGGATCTTGTCAAAGGCTTTTTTTCTGCATCAGTTGAGATGATTGTGTGAGTTTTGTCTTTCAGTCCATTTACATGTTTTATATTTATTGATTTATGTATGTTTGAACCTCTCTGCATCTCTGGTATGAGTCTCACTTAATCATGATGGATGATCTTTTTGATGTGGGTCTATATGTGATTTTCAACTATTTTGTTGAGAATTTTTGCATCTACCTTCACAAATGAGTTGGATCTATAATTTTCTTTTTTGGTTGTGTCTTTACCTGGTTTTGTTATGAGAGTGATGCTGTCTTCATAGAAGGAATTTGGGAGATTTCCCTCTGTTTGTGGACTTCGAAGAGTTTGAATAGTAATTCTTGTAATATCTCTTTAAATGTTTTATAGAATTATGCTGTGAAACCAACTGGCCCTGGACTTTTTTTAGTTGGGAGATTTTTTTTTTTATCAGGTTTTCAAGTTCCTCTAATGTAATGGGTCTATTTAAACTGTCAGTCTCTTCTTGGTTAAGCTCTGTTGATTCCCAGGATTTCACATATTCATCCATTTCTCTTAGGTTTTCAAACTAAGTATTGATTCTCATAAGATTGTCTGGATATTTCCTTTGTCTGTTTTGATGTTTCCCTTTTCATCATGAGTAGTACTATTAATTTGGAGTGGCTCTTTCTTTTGGTAAATGGGGCTAAAGGTCTGTCTATGTTCTTTATCTTTTCAAAGAACTGGCTTTTGAATTCATTGATTTTTTTTATTTTTCTCTTTGTTTCTATTTCATTTATTTCTGCTCTGATTTTGTTAGTTTTTCCTGTCTGTTGGGTTTAGGGTCCATTTGTTGTTATCGCTCAGGTGTTTTTAGCTGCAATGTTATATCATACATTTGTTCCTTTTCTGTTTTGGAGGGTGTTTGTGGGCAATTAGGGCTATAAATTTCCCTCTTAGGAAAATTATAGCCCTAATTGCTTTTAAAGTATCCCTGCTTTTAAAGTATCCCAAGGTTTTGTTGTGTTGCACTGTCTTTTTGTTTTTTTCATTTAGTTTCATGAATTCTTTTATTTAATTCTTTATTTCTTCCCTGACCTACTCATAAATCAGAATTGTGTTGTTTAGTCTCCATGTGTTCCTATAGCTAGTGTGGCTTATTCTGGTGTTAATATTTAGCTTTAGTGCAGTGTTCTCTAATCGAATGTATGAAATAATTTTAATCTTTTTGTATCTCTTGAGATTTCTTTTGTGCCCCAGTATGTGGTTGAATTGGAGAATGTTCCATGAGGTGCTGAGTAGAAAGTATATTCTCTCTGGGGCTGGAGATACAGCCTAGCAGTTAAGAGCACCAACAGCTCTTGCAGAGGACCTGGGTTCGATCCCCAGCACCCACATGGCATCTAAGAACAGTCTGTAACTCCAATTCCAGGAGAACTCCAGTTCCAGGGGAATCCGACATCCTCTTCTGACATCCGCGGCATTGCACTACACAGGTGCACAAAGCTACATGCAGACAGTACATTCATACACATACAAAAATAAATAAATAAAATTTTAAAAAGAAAGTATATTCTCTGGTGTTTGGATGGAATATTCTGTAGATATCTGTGAGGTCCATTTGCTGTATTGTATTGTTCAGTTCCAATGTCTATCTGTTTATTTTGTGTCTATTTGGTCTATCCAAGGGGCTCAGTGTGGTATTGAAGTCCCCCACTGTTAGTGTGCTGGGATTAATCTGTGTCTTAAGGACCTGAAGAATTGTGTTTATATAGTTTGGTGCACCAGAGTTTGGTACATAAATGTTTAGGATTGTGAAGTCTTCCTGGTTAACTGTTCCTTTGATAAGGATGTAATGGCCCTCTTTATCTGTTCTAATTGACTTTACTCTGAGTTCTATTTTGTCTGATATTAGAATATCAACTCCTGCATGCTTTTTGGTATCATTTGCATGGAATAATTTTTTTCCATCCTTTCATTTTAAGTTGGATGGGTTTCTTGTAGACAGTATTTAGTAGGATTCTAATTCCTAATCCATTCTCCCAGTCTATGTCTTTTGATTGTGTAGTTTGGAGCATTAATATTTAAGGTTATTATTTAGAGATGTGTGTTGCTTCCTTTCAACTTATTGTTTGTTTGCATTATTGGTCTAGGTTTGTATTTACTCTTTTATGCTTTTATTAGTTTTTCTCTTTAGTTGCTTGGGGATAGTTGTTCCTTTTCTCTTTTCTTTGAATCGCTTTGAGTATTTTCTGAAGTGGTCCAGCAAATTTGCCCACTCTAAATTCTGAGCACACCAGTCCCACAGTGGAAACAGGCAGGCCCACCTTTTATACTGGCTATCAGGGTACCTCCACCCCCACATCCACCCAAGACAATGATTCAATTATCCAACAATCCACATGGCTGAAGCGCCCAGCCCCTACCTGTGCTTCAGGTGGTCTGACAAAATCCCCTGCTCTAAGCTCTGAGCACTCCAATCCCTAAATTTTTCATAATCTTCACTTGAGCATTTTAGTTGTTCCATGTTATCCTGCAGGTCTGATATTCAATTTTCTGCTTCATCCATTCTGCTTCTGAAGCTTTCTCCAATCCTTTCCTGTTGATGGGATGATGTTCAATTTCCTTTTCCAATTCTTCCTGTGATTTGTTTAGTATTTTTACTTCCTCTTGGGGCTTCTCAATCTCTACTTGTAGCTCTTTGTTTTGTTGGTGTTTCTTTTTTTCTTTTCAGCCTTAGATCTTTTCAGTGATTCCACTTCTTCTGGAGTTTTTCATTCTCTCCTTCTAGTTCTTTTGGAATTTGTATTTCTCTTTCTCTAGTTCTTTGTGGAGTTTGTGTTTCTCTTCCTCTAGTTCTTTCTTGGAGTTTGCCATTCTCTCCCTCTAGTTCTTTCTGGAGTTTATCATTCTTTCCTTCTAGATCCTTACTGAGTTCTTCATTCTCTCCCCTGAGTTCTCTGATTGGTTCTTTGTATGCTTTGATTTCTTTGAATATTTATATGACTATTCTTCTATGATCCATGTCTTTGTTTCCTTCTAGGGAGATCTCATTGTAGGGATTTTCTATAGGAATGGTAGAGTTTGGTGTGTGTGCTGGATAGGTTTAGTGTCAACTTGACACACCTGGGTTGAGGGAGCCTCAATTGGGGAATTGGCTCCATTGGATTGGCCTGTGGCCACATCTGTGGAGTATTGTCTTGATGGTCGAGCAGTGTGGGAGGGCCCAGCCCACAATGAGTACTGCCATCCTGGGCAGGTTGCAGTGTACTGTATAAGAAGGAGGGCTGAGCATGAGCCACAGAGCAAGCCAGTGGAGAGCAAGCCAGTAACCAGCACTCCTCCATGGCCTGTGCTTCAGCTCCTGCCTCCAGGTTCCTGCCCTGAGTTCCTGCCTTGGGCTCCCTAAGTGATGAACTGTGACCCAGGAGATGTGAGCTGAATAAACCCTTTCCTCCCCAAGTTGGTGTTGGTCAGAGTGTTTTGTCACAGCAATGGAAGACAAACTAGGACAGAAATTGGTGCCAGAAGAGTGGGCTATTGCTGTGACAGACCTGACCTTCGTGTTTGGGGGAAGGATTGTGGAGGCGTTTGGAACTTTGGGCTGGGAAGATCATTGAATGCCTAAAGATCATTGCTGTGGAGCTTGGAGCAGTTTTGCTGAAGGAGTTGTAGAAGATGGAGGCCTGGCTTGTGAAGTTTCTAGTTTCAAAGGGGAGCAGAGATCATCAGGACTGTAATCTTTGGGTTCTGATCAGCTGGGGCTGAAAAATCAGCTGTAAGTAACAAGAGACCAGAACCTGAAGGGAAAGCTTTGTTGTACTGGGACAATTGATGCTGGTTAGCTGGGGCTGAAAAATGAGCTATAAGTAACAAGAGACCAGACCATTTCACTGTAGTGAAATCTTCTGGGAAGAATTTCTTCAGGCTCAGCACACAGAAGCTGTGATCCAGAAGGGGCCTGAGCCTCCATGTCAAGCCAGAAGCAGGACTTGGTAGTGTGTAAGAGTCTCCTATATGGTTCCGGTGTTGAAATTTGCGGGGGTCACAGAGAGCAGCCGAGGCGTGGCACTGCGAGAGGTCAGGAAAGACCATTGGTGGAAGTGCACCTCGGTTGCAGTGAAGACCCCAGGATTGCTCTCCACTGGCTTGCTCTGTGGCTGATGCCCAGCCCACCTTCTTATACAGTATACCGCAACCTGCCCAGGGCGGCAGTACTCATTGTGGGCTGGGCCCTCCCACACTGCTCGACCATCAAGACAATACTCCACAGATGTGGCCACAGGCCAATCCAATGGAGCCAATTCCCCAATTGAGGCTCCCTCAACCCAGGTGTGTCAAGTTGACACTAAACCTATCCAGCACAGTTGACCCCTTGTCAACTTGATACACAAAACTATTAAACCACCACCTTTCCAGTTCTTATCCCCAAAGTATGATGTTAACATTAATCACAACCTAAGACAGTACAACCTTAAAAGCCCCACAGTCCTTAAAAATGTCCAAACGCTTAAAAGTTTGGTCTGTTAAAATTCTCTTAACTGTGGGCTGCTATAAAATCCAAAACAAGTACTGTCTTATTTCGAAGGGAAGAATCAGGCAATATCAAACAAAAAAGAAGTCCAGCAAAGTAGCTCAAGGCTAGACACCTGGGACTCACTCACGATCTTCTGGGCTCCAAAGGGTTTTGGCAGCTCCCCCTCTCTGATTCTGCCATCCGTGGCACACACAGCTCATCTCCCAGACCCAGGCTGACTCCATTCCACACCTGCTGCTGCTCTTGGTGGTCATCCCATGGTCCTGGCATCTCCAAAAAGCTGGAGTCGCCACTGAAACTGAGGCAGCACCTTCACCAATGGTCCCTTCTGACCTCTCCTGGTGCAAAGCCTCAGCTTCTCTCCATGACCCCTGCAATCCTTGGGCTCCCTAAGTGATAAACTGTGACCCAGGAGATTTAAGCTGAATAACCCTTTCCTCCCCAAGTTGGTGTTGGTCAGAGTGTTTTGTCACAGCAATGGAAGACAAACCAGAACAGTGTGGATTTATTATGAAATTTACCCATGTTGTTATTTTTTCTGTTGTGGCTTCCGCATGTGGGTTTATTTTTTGTTTGGATTTTGGTGCTAGTCTCAAATGTTAATATAGAGGATTGGTTGGTCACTTACTGTGTTTCCTTCCTTTCAGTTCCTCTACATTGGCTGTGGAACTTAGAATCACTAACACTGCACACACTGGATCATCTGCACCACAATTCCACCAGCTGAAGGGATCATCTGCACCACTACTCAGGCAGGGGGTAGGGGGAAGGTTTGCTCTCATGGCCTGTCTGCTGGCCTCCTGAGCATGGTTGGGTAACTCCACATCAATCACATGGGAGGATAACTGTGGTGTCTGACCTGGTCCCTGAGGCCCAGGACTCTGGCACTGGTTCTCTGTGCTTTCCCAGCCCAACTGGGTATGTGCCCTTGCTTTCTTCTTTGTTTTTATGAGTAGTTTATATATTTTTGGATGTTAATGCTTGTCAGATATATCACAGGTGAAGGTTTCCTCCCACTCTGTGGGTTTTCTCTTCACTTCATTGATAGTTTATTTTGCTGTACAGAAGCTTTTGAGTTTAATGAGATCCCTCTTGTCAATTATTGATCTTATTACCTGTGAGACTGCTGTTTGATTTAGAAAGTCTTTTCCGCCAGACGTGGTGGCACATGCCTTTAATCCTAGCACTCGGGAGGCAGAGGCAGGTGCATCTTTGTGAGTTCAAGGCCAGTCTGGTCTACAGAGAGAGTTCCAGGCCAGCTGGGGATACAGAGAGACCCTGTCTCAAAAAGACAAAAAAAAAAAAAAAAGTCTTTTCCTACACCTATGTCTTATAGGTTGCTGCCAAAGTTTTCTTCCATCACCTTCTGAGTTTGGGGTTTCATGTTGAGGTCTTTGATTCATTTGGAGTTGATTTCTGTACAAGGTGAGAGGTATGGGTTTAATTTTATTCTTCTACAAATGTTGATCAAGTTTTGCCAGCACCATTTGCTGAAGATGCTCTCTTTTCTCTATTGATTCTTTTTGGCCCCTTTGTCAAATATGAGGTGGCTGAAATTGTACAAGCTCAAGTGTGAGGAACTCTAGGTTCCAAGACCTGGAACACCACTCTGATGTAGGACATGGACAACCAACTCGAAGGAAGGCTGACAAAGCTTTATTTCTGAATCTTAAGCTTTTATATCTCTCACAGGTTACAGAGGTTTTCCAAGGACAATTACAGAAAGCTACACAGTATATATGTGCTAGATGCAAGGAACACTTCAGGGGTGAAATAGAATCCAAGGTTCAGCAGGCCTAGCCATAAAAGTAAACAGGGAGCATAGTGACATTGTGTTTCAGCAATAGTATGTCTAACAATTCCTGTGTTTACATTCTAAGTATAAACAATCAAGGGCAGAGTCTTAGCTAAACTCTGCAAGCTTCTACCAAGCTCAAGCATTCAAACACAATAATACCAAGTTAGCCCTCTGCCAACTCTTTGAGAGGCTTCTTTCAAGCCTTTAACATTCATTCAGCCAGAGAATTCATAACTCCACATTCAAGTTTGGATGTTCAATTTTGTTCCCTTTGTCTTTACTTCGGTTTTTGTGCCTATACCAGGCTGTTTTTATGGTATAACCCTATAGTTTGAAATCTGGTATAGTAATCCCCATGCATTGCTGTTTTTCCTTGGGTCTGCTTTGGCTCTCCGGGATCTTTTGTTTTTCCATATGAATTTTAGGATTTTTAATCTAAGTCTGTTAAGAAACACATGGAGATTTTAATTGGGATTGCATTGAATCTGTATATTATTTTGGGTAGGATGGTCATTTTTACTATATTAATTCTTCCAAACCATGAGTATGTGAGTTCCTTCCATCTTCTGGTGTCATGTTCAGTCTCCTTCTTCAAGGGTTTCAATTTTCCATTGTAGAGTTCTTTAGTGTCTTTGGTCAGGTTTGTTTATGAAATATTTCTGAGGCTATTGTGAATGGGAAGATGTCTTTGTATTCCTTCTCCAATTGCTTGTTTCTAGGAGCTTTCTGGTGTAGTTTTTGGTGTCTCTTAGGTAAATTATCTTGTCATCTGCAAAAAAGGATAGTTTGACCTCCACTTTCCAAATAGTACTCTTTTAATTTCATTTTCTTGTCTTATTACTCTAGCTAGCTTTTCAAGAACTATTTTGAAAAAGAGTAGAGATAGGTGACAACCTTTCCAGGTTCCTTATTTTAAGAGAAATGCTTCTAATTTTTCACTGTTTAGAATGATATTGGCTGTGGGAATCTTGTATATGGCTTTAATTCTGTTGAGGAATGTTCCCTCTCATACAATTCACTCTAGTATTTTAAACATGAAGATGCTGAATTTCATTGAAGATCTTTCAAGAAATCAATTGATGACCATGTGGTTCTTGTATTTCAGTCCCTTTATCTGTTTTATAACATTTATTGATTTATGTATGTTGAACCATCACCACATCGCTGGTATGAACCAGACTTGGTCTTGATGGATGATCTTTTGATGTATGCCTGTAGGTTGTTTGCAAGTGTTTTGTTGAGACTTTTTGCATTGATGTTCATTAATGAAATGGGTCTATAGTTTTCTTTTTTTGAATTTTATTCATTTTTGTATGTGTATGAATGTACTGTCTGCATGTAGGTTTGTGCAACCGTGTCGTGCAATGCCGTGGAGGTCAGAAGAGGGTCTTGGATTCCCCTGGAACTGTAGTTCTCCTGGAATTGGAGTTACAGATGGCTCTTAGCCACCATGTGGGTGCTGGGGATAGAACCCGGGTCCTCTGTAAGAGCAGTCAGTGCTCTTAACCGCTAGGCTATCTCTCCAGCCCCTATAGTTTTCTTTTTTGGTTGAATCTGCCAAGTTTTGGTTTTAGAGTGATGCTGGCTTCATAGAAGGAATTTGGGAGATTTCCCTCTGTTTTTATCCTTTTGATTAATTTGAGCAATAATGGCTGTAGATCCTCTTTAAATGTCTTATAGAATTCTGCCATTAATCCATCTGGGCCTGGACATTTTTTAGTTGGGAGGTTTTGTGTTACTGTTTTAATTTCCCCATATGTTATTGGTCTGTTCAAGCTGTTGATCTCTTTTTTGTTAAGCTTTGGTCATTTCCATGATTTCAGATATTCATCCATTTCTCTTAGGTTTTCAAATTTAGTAGAGTATAGGTTTTTAAAATATTCTCACATGATTGTCTGGATCTTTTCATTATCTGGTGTGATGTTTCCCTTTTCATCTCTCATTCTGTTGATTTGCACTTGCTCTTTCTTTCTTTTGCTTAACTAGAGTCTAGAGTCTATCTTGTTTATCCTTTCAAAGAACCAGCGCTTGAATTCATAGATTCTTTGTATTGTTTTTTTTTTTTTTCTATTTCATAGATTTCTGCTCTGATTTTTGTTATCTCTTCCTGTCTGTTGGGTTTAGAATTCATTTGCTGTTGATCCTCAAACATTGTTAGTTGCAGTGTTAGGTCATTTATTTGTGCTCTTTCTTTTAAGCAAGTATGGGAAGAGGAGATAAAGTATGAAACATCAGTTGTGATGGCTCCTTTTTCAGTTATAATTTTACTTGAAACTTTTCTTTTTAATCCAGACAGTTTTGCTAAGTGGAGGTTTGTTTTTACAAAAAAAAATTCCATAATTTTTCCGATACTTCCATTACTATTCTGGTCTCTATTTTATTACTCCCCACATGATTTTGAGATTTTCTTTGCTGTGTTAACTTCCATCTTAGCTACTCTTCTGCTAACCAGGGCTTCTTAGAGCTTTTTTCTCTGATGTCTATATTTACCATTTCCCTCCTAACATTTGTTTTATATCTTACAAGTATTGAATTTATTTTTCTTAATTTGTTTTTTTATACCTGTTTTCATTCTTATTAATTACTCAATAGTGTGTTTTTGGGATCAGAGAGCTTGCTCAGTAGTTAAGAACACTGGCTGATCTTGTAGAGGACCTGGATTCAAATCACAACCCTACTTGGTGGTCTACAACTATCTGTAACTAGAGTTTCACAGGTTGCAATATCTGCTTCTGGTTTCTGTGGGTACTAATCATGCATGCAGTACATATATATGACAGCAAGAAAGGCACTCCAACACACAAAATAAAAATAAAAATAAATTAAGAGTTTTTTCCATATACTTATGTATTTTCTTGTTTTGATTTGACTTTCATTTCTACTTCCATAAAATTGTGATAAAATATTTTTATTTACACAGTGGTCTATATTTACAGAAGACAGTCTTCCTATGTAGAAGTGAAGTGCAGCCACTATGCAAAAAGTCTGGTTTCAAACTAATGACTCTCCTATCTCAGCTGCTCTAGTAAAGATACAAAAATACAATTTAATTAAAACGACCCAAATGAGCAGGAGATAATCTGCTTCTCCTCTTCCTGCTGGTGTTGTGGGTTCCCATCCTCTGGACCCAGGGTGCATTCCATATGATAAGTAGGCACTCCCCTGTACCTCCACCTGCCCAGCCCCCATTCCTGCCTCCACCTGCCCAGTCCCCATGCCTGCTTCCTCCTGCTCAGCCCCCATGCCTGCTTCCTCCTGCTCAGCCCCCATGCTTTCTTCCTCCTGCTCAGCCCCATGCCTGCTTCCTCCTGCTCAGCCCCCATGCTTTCTTCCTCCTGCTCAGCCCCCATGCCTGCTTCCTCCTGCTCAGCCCCCATGCCTGCTTCCTCCTGCTCACTCCCCATGCCTTCTTCCTCCTGTTCAGCCCCCATGCCTTCTTCCTCCTGCTCAGCCCCCATTCCTGCTTCCTCCTGCTCAGCCCCCATTCCTGCTTCCTCCTGCTCAGCCCCCATTCCTGCTTCCTCCTGCTCAGCCCCCATGCCTGCTTCCTCCTGCTCACTCCCCATGCCTGCTTTCTCCTGCTCAGCCCCCATGCCTGCTTCCTCCTGCTCACTCCCCATGCCTTCTTCCTCCTGCTCAGCCCCCATGCCTGCTTCCTCCTGCTCAACCCCCATGCCTGCTTCCTCCTGCTCAGCCCCCATTCCTGCTTCCTCCTGCTCAGCCCCCATGCCTGCTTCCTCCTGCTCAGCCCCCATGCCTGCTTCCTCCTGCTCAGCCCCCATTCCTGCTTCCTCCTGCCCAGCCCCCATTCCTGCTTCCTCCTGCTCAGCCCCCATGCCTGCTTCCTCCTGCTCAGCCCCCATTCCTGCTTCCTCCTGCTCAGCCCCCATGCCTGCTTCCTCCTGCTCAGCCCCCATGCCTGCTTCCTCCTGCTCAGCCCCCATGCCTGCTTCCTCCTGCTCAGCCCCCATGCCTGCTTCCTCCTGCTCAGCCCCCATGCCTGCTTCCTCCTGCTCAGCCCCCATGCCTGCTTCCTCCTGCTCAGCCCCCATGCCTGCTTCCTCCTGCTCAGCCCCCATGCCTGCTTCCTCCTGCTCAGCCCCCATGCCTGCTTCCTCCTGCTCAGCCCCCATGCCTGCTTCCTCCTGCTCAGCCCCCATGCCTGCTTCCTCCTGCTCAGCCCCCATGCCTGCTTCCTCCTGCTCAGCCCCCATGCCTGCTTCCTCCTGCTCAGCCCCCATGCCTGCTTCCTCCTGCTCAGCCCCCATGCCTGCTTCCTCCTGCTCAGCCCCCATGCCTGCTTCCTCCTGCTCAGCCCCCATGCCTGCTTCCTCCTGCTCAGCCCCCATGCCTGCTTCCTCCTGCTCAGCCCCCATGCCTGCTTCCTCCTGCTCAGCCCCCATACCTGCTTCCTCCTGCTCAGCCCCCATGCATGCTTCCTCCTGCTCAGTCCCCATGCCTGCTTCCTCCTGCTCAGCCCCCATGCCTGCTTCCTCCTGCTCAACCCCCATGCCTGCTTCCTCCTGCTCAGCCCCCATTCCTGCTTCCTCCTGCTCACTCCCCATGCCTGCTTCCTCCTGCTCAGCCCCCATGCCTGCTTCTTCCTGCTCAGCCCCCATGCCTGCTTCCTCCTGCTCAGCCCCCATTCCTGCTTCCTCCTGCTCACTCCCCATGCCTGCTTCCTCCTGCTCACTCCCCATGCCTGCTTCCTCCTGCTCAGCCCCCATGCCTGCTTCCTCCTGCTCAGCCCCCATGCCTCGTGCCTCCTGCTCAGCCTGCATGTCTCCTGCCTCCTGCCAGGCCTCTCTACCAAAGGGACTCTTTCTCTTTTGGACCTATAAACCAATGTAAACTCTTTTCTGAGTTGGATTTCCTCATGTTGTTTCATCCCAGCAACAGGGAAATAACTAATATGTGATTGAAATGATATTTCCTGATTTAAGTAATAATAATATATAATTCCTTTACAAATATTTGGATGGACGGTTGAGAGCGCCGACCGCTCTTGCAGAGGACCCGGGTTCGATCCCCAGCACCCACATGGCGGCCGAGAACCTTCTGAAACTCCAGTTCCAGGAGAACTCCAGTTCCAGGGGAATCCGAGGACCTCTTCTGAGCTCCGCGGCATTGCACGACACGGGTGCACAGACTTGCATGCAGATAGTACATTCATACACATACAGAAATAAATAAAAATTAAAAAAAATTTGGATGGAACTCTAAATCTGTAATCTAATGGAGATGCTATGAGAGATAGCCCTATGAACTTGTTCTAGACATAGAGAAATACTTGTAAAAAAACGAAAAAATAAAAACTTACAAAATAATTTAGCACTTTCTCTATTTGATTGCAAAGTATGAAAAGTAAGTAAGTATATAGTGGTTGTCAGATGTAACCAAGGAGCAAAAATGAAAGTGTAAGATTGACTGTGAATGCTGTTGTTGTTTGAGAGTGTGAAAGACATTCCCATAGGCATGGGTGCATTGGGGGGATAGAAATGTCTGTACAGAGTGGTTGGGGGAGGGAATTAACTATACTTCTGTTGAGATTTTTAGATCTCTGCCTACTATTACAACAAGGAGCCAGAGAGACTTCAGGGTGAGCAACATGGCAGCTGTCACAAACTATCAGTGAGGTAAAGGGCAAGGGAAGCTTCATTGCATTTCTGTCTCTGGAGGTCTCAGGCTTTTTCCACTGGCCTGATGATTGAATATGAATGTCTATTGCATTGTTCACAGCATTTGCGAAGAGAGAAAACATTCAATTAATCCAAACCAGATAAGAATAAGAGCTAACTATCAGGCATGTTGGTTGGTATACACCTTTAATTCCAGCATTTAGGAGGAAAAAGAAGGCAGATAATTGGGATGTCCTGTTCTATGACTTGAGTTCCAGGATACATAAGACTGCGTCTGAAAAGAACAGCAAAAAGCAGCTGACAGCTGAATAGATCACAAATCTTGGAGAAAACCCTACCTCTGCTACATCCTTAGAAAAATGTAGCTTCTTCCTGGGTATTGATATTTAAAAACAAGTGTACCATTCAACACTCATAAAAGAAACTTGTTTTGCAACATATGGAGATAACAAATGCATGAGAAAAACAGGAAAAAAAAAGAGAGATACCTGGAGAAAACTTTCAGGGTAATAATAAGACTATAATTATTTATTTATTTATTTATTTATTTATTTATTTATTTATTTATTTATTTATTATTTATTTATTTTGTCCATTTAAGGCAGGGTCTCCCAGTAGCCCCAGCCGTCCTGGAACTCACTCTGTAGACCAGGCTGTTCTTGAACTCACAAAGATCTGCCTGCCTCTGCCTCCCAAGTGCTAGGATTAAAGGCATGTGCCACCATACCCAACTAAGACCTATAATTTATAAGTTGATAAGTTGATAAGTTAATTCATTTTCCCATAAACTCTTTAGGTATCAGCTTGGATATACATTAAAAGTTAAAACCAATGTCTATGCAAAGGCAGTATAAATGGACTGCTTTTAAATCTCTTCCTAGCCACAATCACTGTTCAACGTTAAAGATTGTAAACAGTGTATATAGGTTTTCATTTTATTTTGAACATGTAAGCTTGCAGTATACTGATACATCAATGTTTTCAAGGAATAAAAAATTTAGACATATTCTTAAAATGAAACTGTAAGTATAATATTCATACAACCAACAGGGAAAGAAAAATATAGTAGAAGAAAGTTGGTTCCACAGAGTCAACGTCAAAGCAGCACTGCAAATGAAGGCATGCGTGAGGTCCTCAGGCCCCCTCATTTGATTGGGGATCTTGAAGGCCAGATGTGCCTGTGTCTGTAAAGAGGTTTAGTGTTATGTTTATAGTCTCATAGGATTTTGAAATTTCAAAAGATTAAAGATATTTTCCTCAGTAAGGTATGGAGTTTCCACTTGTAATTTTTTCTCAGTTCTGGCAACTTTCTCCTGCTGGAAAAGCTTTTTATTCATCGGACAACAATTTAAAGACTTAGGAAGCTTGTCTTGTATTTGAGGAGAAGATCTGATCCAGTCACTGCCATTTCTTATTTTTTTAATTGATGAATTGTGTATTTCATTCATTATATTTCAGTCCAATTTAGACACATTCCCCTCACTCTGCCTCCAACCCACCCCTATGTCATGCCTTCTGCCATACATGTCTTGCATCTTTCTCTCAGTCTTTCCAAAGATTTTCCCTGCAGAGGCTTGTTTTTGGGGGCAGAGTTTAACTATAATTCAGTTCTTTAACCCAGTCTTTATGTATTTGTTCTCCCCTCCCCTTTGTATTGCTCCAACATATGCCTATATAGTCATCACGTATGCATCAAAGTTATGACCTCTGAGAATAAACTGTATGTTAATTCCAAATATGTTTAGGAATTCACATTTCCCCCTTTAATTTTATATTACTCTAAAATAGTAATATATACCTTCCACCCATATATAGAGCTGAATAGGTGGTAGGTCGATTCTAGAGAGCATTAAGAGATTTGCATTATAACAACACAGTTACCTTCAGATAATAAGAAATATAACAGTAATGTTCTTCAGCTTGCCTTTCAACTGGGGATTTGGTGTTAGCATCCACAAATGAGGGAAACCATTTGCTGTTTGTTTTTCTAGGACTGTGTTACTTCACTTAGCATAATGGCTTTGACTTCCATCCATTTACCTGCTACATTCATGATGTCATCTTTACTACTGAATAGAACTACAATGTGTAGATGTACCACATTTTTGTCATCCATTCCTCTGTTGAGGGGCATTAGGGTTGGTTCCAGCTCTTCACCCTTGTGAAGAGAGCTGCAATAAACATAGATGCGTATGTATCTCTCCCGTATGATGAGTCTTGTTCATATATACCCAGGAGTGGTATGGCTGGGTTGGGTGGTAGGCTCATTTGAGTCTTTTAAGGATTCTCCACACTGCTTTCCATAGTGGTCGTACAAGTTTACATTCCCACAAGCAGTGAATGAGTGTTCTCCTTTCCCCAAAACCTCTCCAGTATTTGGTCTCTTTTGTTTTCTTGATCTTAGCCAGTTGTATTGGAGTGAGATAATATCTGAGAGTGGTTTTCATTTGCATTTCCTTAATTATTAATGCTGTTGCACATTTTTAAAGATGTTTCTCAGCCATCTTTATTTCCTCACTGGTGAAGTCTCTGTTCAGCTCTTTACTCCATCTTTTGAGTAGGTCAGTTTTTTTTTTTTTTGTTTTTTGAGTAGTCTATATATTCTGGATGTTAATACTCTGTCAGATGTATCACTGGTGATGATTTCCTCCCACTCTGTGGTTTTTCTCTTCACTTCCCTGGTTGTTTCTTTCACTATACAGAAACTTTTGATTTTGATGAGGTCCCATTTGTCAACATTTGTCCCTATTTCCTGCGAAGCTGCTCTTTGACTTAGAAAGTGTTTTCCTAAAAAAAAAAAAAGAAAGTGTTTTCCTATGCCTATGTCTTATAGGTTGTTGCCAAATTTTCTTCTTTCATCTTCAGGCTTTCAGATTTCATGTTGAGATCTTTTTTTTATTATTTTATTTATTTCTGTATGTGTATGAATGTACTGTCTGCATGCAAGTCTGTGCACCCATGTCGTGCAATGCTGCGGAGGTCAGAAGAGGGTGTCAGATTCCCCCGGAACTGGAGTTCTCCTGGAATTGGAGTTTCAGATGGTTCTCGGCCACCATGTGGGTGCTGGGGATTGAACCCGGGTCCTCTGCAAGAGTGGTCAGCACTCTTAAATGCTAGGCCATCTCTCCAGCCCTCACGTTGAGATCTTTGATCCACTTGGAGTTGATTTTTGTACAAGGTGAGAGGTAGGGGCTTAATTTTGTTCTTCTACAAATGGTGATCCAGTTTTGCCAGCACCATTCACTGAAGATGCTATCCTTCTGCCATTGAGGATTTTTGCACCTTTGTCAAATATGAGGTAGCTGAAATTGTATGAGCTCAAGTTTGGGTCTTCACTTTTGTTCCATTAGTCACTGGGTCTGTTTGTGCTCCAGTACCAGGCTGTCTTTACAACTATAGCCCTGTAATATAGCTTGAAGTCTGGTAAAGCAATCCCCCCACCCCACCCCTGTATTGCAGTTTTCATTCAGGGTTGCTTTATCTATTTGTGGTCTTATTTTTTCCATATGAATTTAAGGATTTTCTTTCCAAGTCTGTGAAGAAACTCATGAGAATTTTGATTGAGATTGTGTTGAATCCGTATATCAATTTGGATAAAATGGACATTTTTACTAATTGTTCCAATCCACAAGCATGGGAAGTCTTTTCATATTTTGATGTCATTTTCAATCTCCTTCTTCAGTGGTTTAAGATTTTTGTTATAGAGATCATTGGTATCTTTGGTTAGGTTTGTTCCCAGGTATCTTATTGTGCTGGATAGCTTTAGTGTCAACTTGACACACCTGGGTTGATGGAGCCTTAATTGGGGAATTGGCTCCATTGGACTGGCCTGAGGCCACGTCTGTGGAGTATTGTCTTGATTTTGAGCAACGTGGGAGGGCCCAGCCCACTATGGGTGGTGCCACCCTGGGCAGGTTGTTGTGTACTGTATAAGAGGTCAGGCTGGGCATGGGCCAAAAAAAAAAAAAGCAAGCCAGTGAACAGTACTCCTCCATGGCCTGTGCTTCAGCTCCTGCCTCCAGGTTCCTGCCCTGAGTTCCTGCCTTGGGCTCCCTAAGTGATGAACTGTGACCCAGGAGATGTAAGCTGAATAAACCCTTTCCTCCACAAGTTGGTATTGGTCAGAGTGTTTTGTCATGGCAATGGAAGACAAACTAGGACACTTATATTTTGAGGCTCTTGTGAGTGGGAAGGTATTCTTATATTCTTTCTCCATGTGTTTATTGTTGGTGCAAGAAAGGTTAATGATTTTTCTAGGTTAATTTTGTATCCTGCCATTTTACTGAAACTCTTTTTTTTATTTTTATTTTTATTGATACTTTGTGTATTTCATACATCATTTTCCAATTCAGTTCAGGCATATATCCCCTTCCCTTCTCCCCACCTCACCCCTACCCATCCCAGATCATGCATTCTGTCATAACTTTTCTGCGTCTTTCTCTGTTTTTTTGTTTTGTTTTCATTTTTTCAACAATAGGTGATAATCCGTGAGCACAAGCATCCTTCATGTAAAACCCAATTTGTCAGCAGTTGTGCCCAAAACCACTTGTGCTGGATAGCTTTGGTGTCAACTTGACACACCTGGGTTGAGGGAGCCTCGGTTGGGGAATTGGCTCCATTGGATTGGCCTGTGGCCACATCTGTGGTGTATTGTCTTGATTGTTGAACAGTGACAGTATAAGAAGGCAGGCTGGGCATGAGTCAGAG